>VYVB01000670.1:0-86572 GCA_009761775.1 Ficus carica | reverse complement strand
TTTTTTTTTTTTTTTTTTTTTAACTGTTCATCTTGTATAAGTTTGAATATTCTGAATTAAAACCTCAGCTTACATCCAATTGAGGGGTGATGTGGGTTACACGTGTCACATTAAGGGAAAGGGTTGTGGAATGTGGGGTCTACTTGGGTTTCATCTTTTTTTTTTTTTTTTTTTTTTCCATCCTAGTGGCTATTGATGCGAAAGATGACAAAAGAAAAAAAGGGGGTGGTATTTTATGTTTGCACCTGCTGATGCCACTATGGGCCTAACTTGGTTTGCCAATTGGTGGGTCCCAAAGCATTTTATATGGTACCAACCATACATTTTTTTTTTTCCCGGTGACGACACGGCATTAATCCGTCGAATAATATCGTGATTAATATTATGGCTTTCGGAAAATAAATAAATTAAGGAAACAATGATGTTTGCCAAACCCAACAGGATACTTTATTAGCAGATGGAGTTGAAATCGAACTATATTCATCAAGTGATTGGCTAATTCGGATCAATACTTTGTAATTATTGGTTGCTATTGAACTAAGCATATTTTTTTGTTGTCTGATCACCACTCACTAAACTGCTACCAGTCGCATTTGCTTTCAATGAGTGGAAAATGATTACTCTTTTTTCCTATTTCATTAAAAACAACCTAATTTTTTTTTTTTTTTTTTTTTTTTTTTTGGGCTAAAAAAAATCTAAGAAGGGACTGATCAGAGTTAGCATATGCTTCCCTAACGGGTTCTTCAGACATTAACAGAATGCTCACTGAATATCTTATGACCAAGTCCTGTCCATCGATAAGGAATGAACTAGTCTAGTCCCATTCGGTGAGAAACCTAATAGTTTACTAATATCGGTTTTCTTTTTTTTTTTTGTTTAGTCACATACGTACTATATTGTATCTTTTATGTGTGTACACCATATGACATGGTTTTTTTACTATTCCTAGCTATATATGTCCAGATCAAATGGCTCAGTACTGAAAGTGATTTAATCATATCACTCACAGATAAAAAATAATAATAATAAATAAAGAAACTTTAGCAGGGAAAAAAAAGATAAAAGTAAAAAAAAAAAAAGACGGCAAAGTGCATGCTTTTGAACTCTTTAACAGTAAATGGATTGGAAAAGAGAAGACCGTGCGTACTTTTTTTTTTTCACCGACTAAGTAAGCAATATGAACTTGAATTAATTGCCTAATTACGCTCTCTATATCATGCATTGTATTGCATCAATAATAATAATAATAATAAATAATAATTATCTATATATATGATCTCTAAGCTTTGTTTTGTGGAACAGATTTCCGGCAAAAAATAAAAATAAAAATAGGCATGTGTACGGTGTATTTCTAGTATTTAAATAAGCTCTTCGTTATCAAAATTTAATAGTGAAATCTATAAAGTTGGAAGTTCACAGTTCTTAATTGAAAGAAGAATATATAATGAGTAACAAAAGTAAAATATTCCACACTTTATAGTACTAATAAGTTAGTTGGCCCTGGCATATCAACCACCATACAAAGAAGAATTAAATTTTATGTCATTTGTATAGGTACAGCATGCTCAAGAAAATTCCCTATAGAGTTGATGCCATATCTCTCATCTAGTGTGTTCTTTTTCCATCGTAATTCATTGCTTAAATAAAAATTATTACAAGCAACTTTATTTTATTTATTTATTTACTTCATTTATTTCAACAAGAAGAGAATCATCTTGTTGGAGTTAACTCAGAACATGGAGGGGAAGGGTATAGATGTAGTATTTCGTTCTTTTTTTTTTTTTTTTTTTTTAAATTATAAATGCGAGGTATCATATCAAGAAAAAATAAAATAGAAAGTAATCTTTTATGTTCTGTAATGAATACATAATTTAGCAATTGGTGGGATTGTTTATTCCCACACGAAATACATGCTATTTCTAGTACAGTCTATAAATTGTAGGTTGATTGTAGAAGACAATTATCGTTATCTTGTTTCCCTCTTTTCTTTCTTTTTAATTTTTCACCCAAGCATACACGCATCAAAAAGATATGCCGTATCTAATGACTACAATATACTGAAAATGCTCAGAGAATAATCACAGTTTTTTTTTTTTTTAATTTATAATTATCAGTTCATTCCATTATTTGATAAGACGAAACCTTTACTCTTTTCTTCTTTTTATTTATTGCATGCATAAATACACCCAATGCAAGGCAGTAGTTGTTGTCACTCGGTTGGCAGGTGAATTCGGCAACTTGTAGGATGGAGATAGGAAGGAATTTCATGCAGATTCGAATTTGACATTCCAATTGTAAATATTATATAAGAAACATGTATATACATAGTACTGTTGGGATAATTTTCTTCCCTCAAAATCCCAAACAATAAAATTTAGAAATTAGTTCCAGAAGAAATTCTCAAATAAAATTTCTATTTCTCAGTAAATCTTGAGTATAATTACAAAGTTTCTCTCTCTAGAAGTATCTTTTGAAATTCTCATGAAGAAAAAGTCTGCTAAATCTAAGGATTTGATCTCTATTTATAGGCTTCGGAGGATCTTCCTTATCCTAATGCCAGCTCAGCTTTCTTATTTTGACTAACTAGTTTACTTCAATTTGACTCTCTTTCCGTATTCCTTCAATTTGAGGTTCAGCAGAACTTCATTTTTCCTCAAGCCTGACTTACTTGTGAAATGACGTCGTTTTGTTCCCTTCCCTTTAAGACACGTCGTTTCAATTTATGGATACGACGTCGTTTAACATAAGTGAATATTTACTATGTCCCATTATATAATATTCTTAATTGTAATATAATTTTAAAAACTAGTACATTTATGTGAATCTAATATATGAAGATCGATACGTATTCTTTCTAGGAATATTATAAAGAAGGGAACATACATATATTGTACGAATTTTAGTTTGTAAACTAATCGAATCTTGATTTTTATTTCTGGCTACTTACAAATAATAGTAAAAAAACGATGCTAACAAACACTAGTATGTCTAAATTTTGGGTACTTAGCACTGTTAATCTCAACTCGTCGCCCTTTAACAATTTATCCTTCAAATTTTAATTTTGACAAGTTGACACCTGACCTTTCTAAACTATTTTAATATACCTCATTTAGCTGATTTTTCTATTAAATTAGTCACGAAAATCCATTAATACAGGAATGGAATCATGATTTTAATTCAATAAGGACACTATTAGCAAAAATTATTTTTATTTCTTCATCGTCATTATTTTTCTCTCTTTATCTACTAGCAACTATTTTTCTTTATCTCTTTTATTGTCATTGCAAATTAAACTTCAGTAGAATATTTAACATATAGTACAATACTAATGGCCCTAATGATATTAATGAAGCTACTAAATCTCTAAAGGCAATCAAAGCTTTCTATGAAATTGTACTGAAGAAATTGGATAATAAAAACGAAATCAAAAAATGGCTACGATTATTTAGATAAAAGAATAGCTGCCAGGAGATTAAATAAGAAAACCAGTTAATTAACTTAAATACTAGTAAGATAGGTTCATGAAAAAAAAAATTTAATAAGAGAGGTTACAGTTGCGGAAAAAGTATTTTCTCGAGGGCATTTTAGAAAAAAGTAAGCTTTCAAAATTTTAAAAAATTTAGTGGGGATACATGCCCGTACATATCTCCTTCTAGTTCTGTGTATGAATGTATGCTTTATGCAAAGTCGGAAAATTTGTTATAAAAAATTTCCAAATTCAATATAATCCATTTAACTAATCTTTCAAATTCAATATGCAATTTAATGTAAAGTACACAAAATTGAATATATTTCAATAATTTAAAAAATACATGGGTAAAGGTCAAAATTAAAAAGTTTGGGTAGCAAATTACTAATTAAGAGTGTCAAATTAAGAGGCAACAATGCTATACCTTTGAAATTTTTCAAGAAGGTTTTATCTCTGTCTACTTGGCTTTTAGTAGTGGTAGGTTTTAATGAACGAATATATATAATCGAAACTATGATAAAGATGTGAGTTACAAAACAATTCTACGGGAGTTGACTTCAAGCATTAGGCATTTTTCTGTTTGTGATCATTTATATTTCCCATTTTTTATGCGCTATTTTTAGAACTTTTAATTTGTAATTTTATTTTCTAAACTAAACGTACGATGAGTAGGCTTTCGAGTGACAACCTAAAGAGATGTAAATTTTTATATGTGGTGCTAATTGTTCATTCTCTTTTATTCACCAAAAAAAATAAAAAATAAAAATTTTGTTTTGTTTTCTCATATATATCAGACATGCTTTTCGCAAACATATGCTTTGAGAATTTCGAATTTCGCATATCTTCAATATACCTAGCCCACCTTTTATAAATGAAGTCTTTTTAAAACATTTTTTTCCCTTTCCTAGCTATGTTATTTAACCGATTTTTTGGATAAATAAAAGATTAGGTAATATATAGTACTCTCAATAAAGTTCTCCTTTTCTTGATCTTATCTGGTAAAGAAGCATAGCATAAAGAAGATACACCTTATAGTACTCATTCACTGAAGTGATACAAGTGGTCTACAGGGAATAATGGTACCACTAATGTTAACAAAATCAGAATATTAAATAAATCATATATCTACTAATCCACTCACTTCACATTGATATTTTTTGCAATAATATTCTATTACCTTTCTTAAAGCCTTTTTAGTTTCATGCATTCGTATGCATATATATATATATATATGCGTGTGTGTATATATATTTGCGCCTTTTTTTTTCCATATATATATTTGCGATTTTTATCATGCGTTAGTTTTGGGTAGTGCTGTAGGATGGTTTCCATGATGTTAATTTATTTGCACCTCCGTTGCTAGAAAAGAAGATTAGTAATTATGCACTTATTCCAAAAGAAAATGGGGATTGTGATTTTACAATTTTAAGATAAATTAGTGGAACTTAATAATATGTAGGAAAAAAAAAAAAAAAAAGATTTCTACATATGGAAGGGAAAATTACAAGACATAAGACATAAGGTATAGGGTTAGGTTGAATGTGTATAGTAAATAGTGCAGATGTGCCATGGTTCTTCTGATGCCTTCTGTCTTCATTATCTATTATTAAATAAATGAAATTAAAAATAATAATAAGAAATCAAATAATTAATCGCGCATACACTACCATTTATATTTAATCATTGATTTAATGTCCTTTTTTATTCATATTTAAATTATGGAGGAGTTTAATTACATGTTACCTGCAAAATACGGCACGATCACTAACCAAGTAATTTGGTATATAATCAAGCATGCACTAGTAAAGTTTAACTTTACAGGTGGTTCTCTTTTTTGTATCTTTTATCGTGCTTTGCCTCTTTCTTCTCTTTCAATATTTGTGTTTCTTTCCCCTTTTTGGTTCAGTTGTATCATCTTTCTGCCAACAAAAAAAGGGAAAGAAAATTCTCATCATCTGTCTTAATGAGATTATATATCATTTTTAAAGTATAATAATTCGTTAGTAGTACTTTAACAAAAATATTAGGTTTGAATTTATCTACTAAAGCGTTCTTAAAAGTGGTATTCCTCTTAATCACCCTTACAAGGTAGGGGTGGGCCACACGTATATTTTTGTTGATGCGTATATTAAGTCTTTTTTCTTTCTTTCTTTCTTTCTTTTTAAATGAAATAATAACATCAAATTATAAAACTAAAATGTAAAATTTTAGTTGAGGTTATGTGAAATTTTTTAATTTTTAAAGGGGAAAAGCAAAATAACCATACAATTTTTGGGGTAAAGGTAATTTTAGTGGAAATTATGTGAGAATTTTTAATTTTTAATGTAAATAAAAAAGTTATACAACTTTTAGGGTAGAAATCAAAGAAAAAAAATTTTGGCAGGGGTTGTAGCCTCATTCGTCTTTATAGAGATCTGCCACTATTAATCTATACATATGTAACTGTGCACTTCCATTTTGTCCAAAACGATGTGTTTTGGACGAAAAACTTTTTTATTTTTTTTAGTCCTTCAATTTTCTTTTGGCTTTTTATTTTTCATTTTAGTCCTTTTTTCTATAGTCCTTCAAAAAAAAAAATTTCTTTTGGCCTTTTTTTTTATTATTTTTCATTTTAGTTCTTTTTTTCTGAATTAGTCAATTTGTTTACATTTTAGTCCTTTTATCATTTTGGTATTTTTTTTTTCATGCTTTTTTTTTTTTTTTTTTAATTTCAGGTACTTCGTTGTTTTTTTAGCTCTATTTTTTAACTTATTAATTTAATTTTTCTCTATTCAAATTAATTCGCTTAAATATGTCTAACATGTGCATGACTCATGCTTTAGACTAGTAGGTACAAAAACTCGAGCTATTATATTATAGTGGGTAAATATATGCAAAAAAATAAAAAATAAAAAATAAATCATATGACTTGATACAATTATTATTTGCAAAATAATATTAATCGTCTAAACAATCAATTTTGTTCCATGAAGGCTATTTATGTTAAGGCTGTTACTTATATTTTCTCTTTCAATTTTTCATAAACCTTGTTTATATTTATTATTTTGTTCTTTAATAAAACGATGGGATACATAAATGAAGAAGATATCTAAATGGGTGCCAATTTACTCAGGATCTTGATTGCACCTTTTACATAAAATAATCATTTTTGTTCCATGTTTACATATATTATTTTTAAACAAAAAACGTGAGAATGCAGGCAACTATAAAATTAAATTAATTAACGTCGTTCTGTGTACATGATAAATTAATTTTTAATCCATCAAGTAGGGTTACGTTGGGCCCTTGGAGAAGGAAGGTACACAATAATCTGACACAACATGTAAACTATATGTTTAGTGGAGCCCAAGTCCGTCTAGCCGAGTTAATAAGGCTATATCCTGTTTTGTGCCATGCAATTTAATCAGTACATTAACTTATGTTTTGCTTTTATGTTTTATGTTTTTGTTTTTGTTTTTGTTTTTGTTTTTTGTTTTTTTGTTTTTTGTTTTTTTTTTTTTAATAATGGAAAGTCACATAATTTACTAATGTTAGTTACTGTATACCTAGTTGGTTTCACCAGTGTTTGCCTAAAAAGATAGAAAAAAGTTGAAGAGAAACAAGACCACAACTTGGCTAAAGTAGCGCACGCTACGCTGCATATCTACATACCACGGGAACAAAAAGGGCTCCACCATCCTTTTCCATCTTTTACACGTCCATTTTTTCCGAACAAAAGTAGCACTCCTAGAATGACGTAGGTTTGAGGTGAAAGGACAAGTATACCCAACATGATTTTGTTTTCTCTGTTGGGTTTATTTTGTGTTTGACCTTAAAGAATATTGATTGTCCATTTGTCTTACTTTAAACTCAAAATGAGAACTACTTGTTGTTAGTTGAAACTTTGGTATTCTCTTTATTAAAACTTTAATTTTTATGATGTTTATGACGTGTTGATCACAGACTAGCTGATTAGGGCAATTTTTTAACAGTTTTTAATCGTATGAGGCACATATGACTAACATCATTAAATTGATGTTTCAGTTACGGACTTACCAAGGTTTCAACTTATTAAAAACTTAGGGGAAAGTTATGTTTCCAGTTTTACTTTTTAGGTGTCAAAAGTGAGACAATCCATATATATTTCAGGAGTCAAATATGAAATGAATTCAATTCTATTAATTTGATGCCGAAATCATCTATGATTTAGAAATACTAGTTTTCAATAGACAGTAAAAATAAGAAATATAACATTTAGATGGGAGCTCACAGGTTCAAAACTTAACAATATTTTTCATTTTTTTTAAATAAGTGAGAGTTATAGATCATATATAATAAATGCATCCATATTACGTGTATACATACACATATGGTATATGTGGATGAGGTTGGGTGCACGTATTTAATCCACACAAACTATACACAGCCATGAGGCCTGACAAAGTGGAGCAACCAAAGGGAACCAAAATGGTGATCTAATCACCTCCCAATCGTCTCTCTAAATTGTCGCGTCAGTAGACAAATTGCGCATCAAGTTGGTGCCAAGCAACTAGAACTGTCTAATGACGACCCTTTTTTATTTTATTTATTTATTTATTTTTGGAGTTGGGAAATGATTGAGATTTGTGGCATTTATATGCAATCAAGAAACAAGAGAAATTGGAAAGGGGCAATGATATTCTTCATATATCATGCATGCCCTAGTGTCCGACAACGTGAAATGGCATGAAACAATTGTGTGTGGGGGAAAGTAGGGTTTCCAAAATTAGGGAACGTCATCTCGACATATTGACAGTAAAATGTGTGTGTTGGGATTTTACAGGCAGTTCCGAGAGCCAGGATCCAATGGTAGCTGAGTCTTGGATCAGTGTTTTTTCGCTTTTTGATCATCATGATCTGTTTTTCTTCATTTCGTGACAAAATAGGATTCAAGTACCTTACATATATTTACATATAATATATAGTATATAAGCCTATAGGGGTGTGCGTGTGATTCCACTAAATAGTGTCCTGTTTATAGATCGTACATCAACTGGGTTGGTGGTGGAACCAAGTGGGTCGTGGTTTTCCAAAGAAACCGGAAAATTAAATTTTTGCATTTTGAATTCGTTTTTCTATTATATATATATATATATATATAGATATATATATATTTGAAATATCTGGTATAGAATATTTTATGTTATGCTGTACTTATAATTTTTTATTTCAAAAATTATTAATTAATTGATTTACATGATAAAATTTTCTTTCTAAGATCTTATTATATGGTACTAGTCAGATATTAATGTACAGTAAAAATTTTTATTTTTACACTTAAATTCATTATAAATGATGTATGAGACGAGTGGTGTATAAGAACCCTCTTTATATATATATATATAATATATATATATATGCATGCGTGTCTCCTTTTCTCTCTCTCATTATACAGACAACTTTTGTCAGTTTCTCTAGGCTAATTAAGTTGGCGGTTAGTTGGAGAGTGGGTAGATGTGGAGTTATATCCTGGCAAACACAGATCGGAGCGAATTATTAGTCGGTAGCAGTACTAGTAGTACTACTGGTTTCTAATGACTGGTTTCAATTACATCTTATAAGAAAATTAAAGCCAAAAAGCATAAACGAATAAATAATGTCTTAATGTTTCTGCTGTAAGCGTCCAATTTATTGAGTCATACAAACTCAAAAACCAGTGAAATACATACTTGAAGGAAACAACCGGTGCTAAATACAATAACAAATATCAAATGGACTCCATCTGTGAGGCATATATGTTTATAGAATCTATTTTTTATTAATGAAACAGTATGAACATCATTGTACCTTATATCTTCGTTAAATAAAAATAAAAATAATAAAGTACATAGCCAGAGCCAAATTTGGTTGTAGGAGGTTGTGTGATTATTAATTACTTTAAGGTAAGAAGCTTTTTTTTTTTTTAATTTTATTTTATTTTACTTTATGTTATAATAACTAAGGTTTGATTTGCTAACTTTAATAAGTCGATTTTATTTTTGAGACTTTTTCCTCCAACTATTGGTCTCTATTCATATTAGCTTATTATACACTATTGTTTTTCTCCTTTTCTCTATTATTAATCTTTTCCACAGACATCGTGCATTCTTGAATAATTTGAGATTCTAATTAAATAATTTAAGCATTGATATCCTTTAAACTTGTCACTTTTTTGACAACTTGTCCTCCTAAACTTTTAATTTTGACAAGTTATATTCCCCCTGAACTTACTAAATTGTAGCAACGTACCCCATATCAATTAATTTTCTATTAAATTGATTATGAAAAACCATTTACACCTCACGTGAAGGCCGGAAAATCCATTTTCAATTAAAAATTTTCAAATATAATACAAATTCTAATGCAAATATCTAATTTCAAATCTTTAATTTGGTATAAAATTAACTAAAATGGTACATTATGACAATTTAGCAAGTTTAGGAAGCAAATTGCGAAAATTAAAAGTTTGGGGGGCAAGTTGTCAAAATATAGTAAGTTGAGGGGACAGTTGAATATCTACAAGATATTTGTTTTATTAAGCAATCTTGCAATTATGAGAGAAACAACCACACAAAATGTGAGAAAAAGAAATATTATTTTTTGAATCTTTTTTTTTTTTTTTTGGCTACTTTATACTTCATGACTAGGTTACTCATCTGGCCACAATAGTAGTGTTGATACAAAATCATATATATCACGAGAACTACTACATGCACGCAAGGACTCTCAATTATTTCTCGGTGAGTATAAAATTAATGCTTAATTTCTTTTCAGATCCATAAAAAAATATATAGAATTAACGTAAAAAATTGAATTGCTTTAATTTATAAAGGTCCCTAATATATGCTTGCCCTCGTGCAATCAAGCGCTTTTTTTTTTTCTTTTTTTCTTTTTTTTGTTTTTTTTTTGTTTTGCCTTTCCTTTTAGCAAACTTTTAATTAAGGTTGACACATTGCTCAAATCTGCTCGTTCAACTAATTTTAAATTGCTTTCGCAACCATGAAACACCGTTCTTTTTTGCTTATGATCATCCCTTTTTTTTTTTTTCCTTTTTTTTCCCTTTTTTTTTTTTTTTTTTTTTTTGAAACTGCCTTTTTAGTCAATTATATTTTTTAACAAACAAAGACTGAAGCACTAACTTGTATATATAATATTAACGCATCTCTGTGTCCATCCCAAAGTTTGTAGTTTTCATAAACGTCTAAACTCATAAGCTTTTTGCTTTTTATCCCCAACGTTCTTTTTTCCATGCAGTACTTCGATATATCTTTTTTAGGGGAGTTTGGCATCTTAACTTAAACTCAGAATTTTTCAACTCAGTTTTGTCTTTTCTGAAAAAAGTTTTTTGTCTTTTCTAAAAATTCAAAAAAAGTAACTATTTAAACTTAAAATCTCAACATCAACTCCATTCACCAAACACCCCCCTTAATTTCTTTTTTATGGTTCTTGACAGAATGTCTCAAAAATACGACGGAAATCTCGACAAACAAAAACCATAAGTGTAGTGTCCCTTCATAGGAAAGTTTCTTTTCCATTCGAAAACATTTATCTCTCAACATGATATAAAACAATACGTACACTCCAATACTCTTTGATTAATAAAGTGTTTCCTCTATTGTTGAAATTTAAAGTGACAAATACTTGTGTTCCGAAAAGGGGTCTGGTCAAAGATTAACTTCTCTCACTTCTATACAGTGGATCTTCGTGATCAAATTCCAGTATTTATCAAATGAAAAGGGCAGTACTATCTATAGCTTTTTGAAGCTTTTTCTTTTTTTTCCTTTTATATCTTTTGCTAATTTAATAAAAAAAATGTGGCTTTAATTACAATTATTTGTGAATTATTTCGTTTTAAAGCACTCACCTTTCCTTTGAAAGCTTAGGGTTCGTTTGGTTCGGTAGTTTGAGTTGTGTTTTTTGAAGTTGAAATAGTAAATTTTGTTGACTTTTCAGAAAAGACACAAAACTTTTTGGGAAAAAGACAAGACTTTTGAGGAAAAAGACAAAATTTGAGTTGAAAAATTGGGATTGAAATGGTGAACCAAACGCACCTTAGTTTCATTTTTTAAAATAGAATAGGGATAAAAGTACAATTAGGGGCCATTTGGGACAATGTTTCCAGACGTAAATATCATCTAGATCAAAATCTCCCAACCTTCATCAATTTTCTCTCTTTCTTCCATTTTCAAAAAACTCAAGTTGTAGAAGTCCATAACTTTTTTTTTTAATACATTAAATGAGATACTTGTGTATCAAAATACTCACAATGACGAGATAAACAAAACAAGACTCCTAAACACATTTTACTTATGTGTACTATTTCTTATATCACATAACTTTTTCAAATATCTTCCCCCAAACACGTATTTCCAACCAAACACCTCCAAAACAAGCCGTCTCCAGACATCCCCAAACAAGCCCTTAAGTAAATGTTATCCAATTTGACAGGACAGCTGCGTAGCTGATTGATTATCACCTTTGAAGACGGAACTAGCTTCTTATGTACGTGTTTTGGAGTGGAAAACGACCCCAAGCTAATGGATTGATGCGCAGTTAAAGAATGGAGATATATATTTATTTATTTATATATGCATATATATAGAAGACGATGATAAAAGGAGAGGTTTGCACTACTAGATAACGGTCGAAATTAATTGGTAGAATAGTTTCAAAAGAAAAAAAAAAAAAAAAAAAGTTTGGTGGAAGAAGACACTTTGCCCTGAATGATTTAGACCTATGAGATTAATTGTTACGTAAAATATTTCTTTGCTTTTTATGATTTTTTTTTAATACGTACTTTCATGCATGAAAAATTATTTTACTTTCTATAATGAACTAGAACAGTGAAAGTTTGATGTTTGACCAAAACAATGTTTGGGATTTCTTTAATAAGATGTGACATTAATTTTGCGTCCATAGCCAAAAACGTGTGTAGTATACATAAGACAAACATATATGTAATGACTATTGGAACATAATTGTAATGAAGAAAAAATAAATAAATAACTACAAGAAAATAGTTGATAATCAATTACCCTTTGGTTGGATCCAATTTTGGGAATTGGAAAATTTTTGCAAAAAAATTACTATTTTTTAAATTTTTTCTATCATGCATTCTCTCAATTTAAAAAAGAAAACGATCTCATTTTCAAATTTCTTTTGTACAGTTTCTTTATCTAAAAAAGAAAATTAATTTTTTTAAAATCTTCTCACAATGCACAATTCCCTATACTATTTTTTCTCATTTTAAATAACCTTTTGTTTTCAAAAAGAAAATTTGTTTTACTCGTTCAAATACCATTTTATTCTCAAAATGAAAACCTTTTTCATTTAAAACAAGAAAATTTTCCTTTACAAAATTGAATCTGCGATCCAAATGGAGCCTAAGTTTTTTTGACGTGACCGGAGGGACTGCACAATGAAAGTTAGGAAGATATGTATGTGTGTGTGTATATATATATATGGTAAATACTATTTGTTTTATTGGATTTTTTTAATATGATATTATTGGCACGATTTTTTGTATGGATCTCAATCAAATGTGATATTTACTACACAATAATTATCTTATCAATTAAATAAATATTTTACGTGCAATTGATATTCCTATTGTTATATAAATATACGTGATACAAACAAATCAGTGGGGTATGAAGACATGTCACCTTGTGTCCTCAACACTAAAGATCATCCACGTATAATTTATTATAAGAAGCTAATTATATAAATCAACTTTGTCTACAAATACAATCAATTGCAATGTGTTGTCACCCACACTATGAGTATTCATAAGTAGATAAGTAAGTTTCCGTTGGACATTTCTAAAGATGTTTATCCATGAACTCCATTAACATTTTAATGGGTGACTTAATTATAAAGACTCTTATGGATGACTTATCTATGAATAGCAAGTTTCCTTTGGGTGATCATGCAACTGAAATCATCTATCGTTGTTTGTTACACAATTCTTGCACATAAGACCTCCTTTGGGAAGTTTATTGACTGACAGCTCATATCAAGTGTACAACCACCACCACCCACATGTTGGGGGGAAAATAACACTGCAATGTGGAGCAGAACATAAAATATTTCAAAGAACTGAACAACAGAACTGCACTTCTAACATAACTTCTGTTAGAGGGTTCGCTAATAAGATCCTCAAACAACTGGACTACTTTGCTAATTTCTCTTTGATGTAGCGGAAGCGTGTGTTAGAAAAGTAAAACAGTAAAATTAAAAATGTGCTTTCCAATTTTGACACGATTTGTTTCCTAATATAGCTTCATCACTTTCCCATCAAAACAGTATATGTGTGGACACACTTTTAATGATTCTTATATACGGTACGTAGTATCTTCTTCTAACCACAAGAGTATCTAGAACAATCAATCATTATAAAGGGGAGCAATTGATATTCTCTCCAGCCTCTAATTTTAAGTTTGAATGATTTATTCATGTTAGTGGTTGGAGGGTTCTTAGCGATAATTGAAAACTTTCAACTTCCCGATTTTCTAACCCTATTTTTGTCTTTCCCATTATTTCAAATATCACACAAAGTTCACTCTTTTTAATTAAACAATCCCACGTCAACAATTATCCTCCTAAACTAACTAGCTATATGTATTTTAGTTTAAAAAAAATTGTTCAAGACAATCCAAAATCTGGCATGTTTTACTATACAAATATGGTTGACTGGATAACATTGGTTTACGAAACCCGAGACGAATGTCTCATCGCTTGACTTGACAATGTCCAGGGTTGACCGGACTATGCAGTCTAGTAATTCCAAATATTTGATTCCCTCCGTAAACTTCATAGATGCGCCACACATAGGGACTAGCTAGCAATTAGATTTTATTTGATATCTAAGTTTAATTTTAATTAAATTATATTTGTTTATCTCAATTTTTTTTTAAATCAACAAAATTTATAACTAATTTTTTAAAAAATCAATCAATTCTAATTTAAAATTTTCATTTTTAACCGACGAATCAAACGCAAACTCAAACTCTCTTAGAAAGCATTTGACACTTGTTTAAGTCCACCTCAAGTGGTAGACTTATATATATTATCAATTGTATCTTTTAATCTTTCACATCAGATCCTAAGGAATTTGTGAGCTAATAAAAGGGACCGGCTTGACATATATTACCCGAATTAAAACTCTAATAATTATAGACAAATTAAATTTGAAATTAATTTCTCGATTCAATTATTAACTTCGGTGTTACTCCGTTGAAAGCTCAAAATTGTACTCTTGATTACATATTGTATTTCGAAAGATCAAAAATACTTTTTCTCCATGGTACATCATTATGTATATAACATCCCCATAGGTTATTCATGATAGGCTCAAGACAAGTTCCGCTTTACCTTGTCAATCATCTTATCTTAAAGTCCAGTTGTTTGACCTTGCAAAACCCCTATTTGTAAATTCATATAACTAAAATATCACTTGGTCAACAAATGATCAAATGATCAAGTTCTCTTATACTTTTCCAAAATCCAATACCCATATTAATTATCAAACGCAGGGCTAATAAAAATCATTTCAATCTCATTATAAGTAATTAATATCAACACAGAGTCAAATTTGAGTATTTAGCATAGATGCATTCTAAACTTGTTATTCTTTGGCAACTTAGTCCCTAAGCTTTTAATTTTGATAATTTACCCCATGAATTTGCTAAATTGTTGTAATATATCCCTTTTAGTTAATTTTACACTTACTAAAATACTTGAAATTGGAATATTTGCATTAGTATTTGTATTAGATTTGTAATTTTTGGTTGTATATGGATTTTTCCGTCTTTACATGAGGTGTTTATGGGTTTTTTATAACTAATTAACAGAAAATTAATTCATCGTGGTACATTGTAACAATTTATGTTCAGGGGATAAATTATCAAAATTAGAAGTTTGAAAAGTAAGTTGTTAAAATGTGACAATTTAGGAGAATCGGTGCTAAATACCTATTCAATTTTAATTAAACATGAAACTTGACCGGAACATATTATGATCTACTCGTTAGAGAAAGCCTACAGAGTCCTCATGCCCTATTGCCGACGGCCACTTGCCATCAAATATTTATATTCCCGGCAATCAAAAACTTTTCATTAGGACAAGCTTTATCTGATAAATAATCACCAATATTATATAGCAGCAAAATTTTCGATATGGGAGAAAGATTTCCCGGATGAAAATAACACTTTCCCAAAAAATATTTGAGAGGAATATCTTCCGTCTAAACGGTTATTTGTTGGTCAAATAAATAGGCGAGTTGATATTTGCAAATAGTTCTATATATGGCCATTTAAAGCTAATATTGATATAAAACCGGGGAAAAAAAATAAAAATAAAAAAACTTGAATTTACATCTCGTATGACTATTAATTAGAAACTTTCTTGAAAAAATATCTACTTTCATACATTACGATTAGTTTAATATGTCAATGAAAATGATTCTCCTAATATTGGAGAGACAAACTTTGATTTTTGCATTTTTACTTTCGTTTATAATAAAACATGAACCTTTAAATTAGAGAAATGTTACCCAAATAGCTACAATTTTTTTTAATCCATTAACTAACAAGACACACACTTTATTTTTATTAATGTTTGATTTGTATCATATTGGTCTAACTAATATCAAATTTTTGTGGCATATTAATACAATGATCTTTAATTTTATTTCATTCAGATGCTTTACCCTTCTAATTTAATTCCAATTGATTGCAATTGCAATAAATCTTGTCGTGATCATTTTGAACACTTGTGATAAGTTCGGGAAAAAAAAAATATGTATAATTAGCGAAGCCCTACCACCCCATTCATCAAATTAATGGTGACAATACCTTTTGTGTGACGCCTTTTAGAAAAGTTGGTTGGCAAATATTGCCCTCAAAATCCACCAGTTATAGAAACAACACTATCTAAACAATATAAAGCCAACACACTCATTGGGAAAACGACTTTCACTTATCAACAATTTATCATTTTAGAATCACCATATTTTGAAAAAAATAAATAAAACCTAATCATAATAAAGTATGCGTCCTACATTATAATAACTCTCCGCAAAAAACAAAAACAAAAAAAAAAAAAAAACAAAAAAAAAAAAAAATCTCTAAGTCTCTTTCACGTAAGCTTTTGTATCATTTAATCACTTTGATTACACGAAAATTATATCCAAATTAGTGGGGCTTTAGTCATTAACGCAATAGCGTGAGAAAACAATTAAAGAATATTGCTACATTTAACAAATTATTAATTCATTAAAGATTTGACGAGTAGAAGTTAAAGATAGCTTAGATTGTAGTTGGTCTGAAAGATACATTTATTTTATATTATGTTTAAATGTAATATATGTGATATAATATATTATAAGCGTTTGGATGCCCCTTTTACATATTGTATTGAAAACTAATATATGTTTGGGTTGTTTATATTTGAATGGTAATTCTAATGTATATTGATAAAAGAGAAATCGAGTATATGATGTAATAGGTAAAAGTATATAGAAAAAGAGAACAAATTAATAATGATTTTATTTTAGATTCATTGTTTAAATGTACTTGTATTTGAATAGAATAATATGAGATATCTAAACACATATTATATTGTATAATTAGAATATAATATAGAACGAATGATTTACTAAACGCACCACAAAATTTCAAAAGCTTATAAATATTATTGTTGTTGTTGTTGTTTAATTTGCTCCTCACTGAACCCGGAGCTACAATGCTCGAATGTTCTTATTAGTGGAACTAAATACAATTGTTTGCTTGCCTAGCTAGCATCCATATTAGTATTTAAATAGTATTACTTTTGGACCTACTCAAAGAAAATGAGTCTCAAATTGAGAGTCTAGCAACCACCACTAGTACCATAACAATGAATATCAGCTACGTTCTTCCACATAGCCCACTTCTTAATTAAATTGCTAATTACCATTAGCACAGAAATTTAGAGGACAACAAAAGGCATGCGGGACGCCGAAAAACGTAGACGTTGACATATAAGTTGACTAGTATATAGTGTGCACCCTCCATTATGCATTATAATATTAATAAATATATACATATATATATATATATATATATAGACACACACACAACATTACATCATTAATGATCCAAGCAATATTTGAATGAATCAGTTTTTCAAACCCACTAGAGAGAAAAAGAAAAAATAAGACTGTCATTTAATTAATGTAAAATGAACATCACAATTTATTGTAGATATTAGAGAAATAACAAGATAAATACAAAATTCAGTACAAAAGTTAAAATAGGTAAACAATTAATTTGACGAAAAAATAGGGAGATGTTTTCAATATGCACTCTTTCTGGTTGATATTCAAAATGCACTCTGCCTCCCGTGTAGGCTCTTTTGATAACCTGACACTCAAAGTCGAAGAAGTTGTTTGAATACAATTGTACCCATTTTAGATAGCTTTTACTTGCATTTTTAGAATCCTTTTAACTGAAGGGATAGAAACAATTTGAGTCGAAGTTTCATTTTAATGAGTGTGTTTTTATGTTATTTCGTATTGTAAAATTCTGTTGTTTGTGGGATTATTTACTCACAAAAGGTAATTAAAAGAAATTATAGAATGACTTTCTGCCTATGTCTAGATCTCGATTAAATGGAAATTTTATTGATAAAACCTTTTCAATTGTAGGAGAGTAAGAAGGATAAAGTGAGTTGGAGAGATGGAGAATGTGGAAGACGGAGATGATCGTAGCTCTCTCCTTTTACGTTTTTTTGACCAGTCTCTGGAGCACTCCCTGGACTGACTCCAAAGACAAGATGTTTCTCCATATCTGCTCTAGCTGCTTGCTTCGAACCAGCCTTGGCAAGCCACCCACTTAAGAGATAGATGGATAAGTACTGAGCATGTAAAAAACAACCTCTAGAAGCTTCTAAACTTCTGAAAAACACTACAAGTTTGACCACTTAATACACATCACTTCCCATTTTTAGTGTTCTTTGAAGCCCAAACGCACAATCTTCATTCATTAATTGGATACTAGAAATAGGATGAAGTGCATTAGAGACTCTCTAGAGCCCAACAGTTTATCTATCCCAAGCAACCGCCAAAATGGCTGAAGGTCCCTTATAAATAGCTCCTATTCTCCAAATCAAAAATAACACTAGATACAACAATATAATATTACCAAGTTCAAACACAAGTACTCTCAGCTCTCTCTCTATATATATACATCATAAAACCACCCATAAGCTATCTTTTAGTGCTTAAGGAACTCCAATATGTTTATCAAGCTCTTTATTTCTAAAAAATTTCCAGAAATCACAAAGTTCGTTTCTAGAGGCAACTCGTGTTCGTCTCTGGTGCAATCTTGAGCCACACCCAAAAACACTCCAAAGATAAAGTTTATCCTCTGCTTACCTTACCCGAATCTCCATCAACAAATTTAATTACTTCTCCCATCTTGCTTTGATCTCATCGATTCCTTTTAGTCGATTTTCTTGTGTTTTGTATCTCTTGGTGATTTGGCAATGGAGGACATCCTGGGAGCCATCTTTCTTCAATTTTCTTCATGCCTAATCGGACCAAAATTATGTGGAGGCTCTACCCTAGTCATTACTTAAGCCTTTGAACCTTTTCTGGCCACGTTGGAATCATCACAAGCGAATCAAAGATCGTCACATCGACACCCCCAACACGTCACCTATCGGATCTACAGGGCCCATCAACAAATATCATGATTTTTTTCACTAGATATTATTTCTAAAAATATTATTTCCTCTAGATTTTTTTTTTTTTTTTTTGGTGAACTATACAAATTGAAGTTAATATATGGTCAATTTAGATTTTGAGCACATGATGAATTTTGACATCATCGTATTTTTCTTCTATTTTTTGCGTTTGATTTTTTGAACTTTTTGTAGTAATTTGTTATTCTACAAGATTTCTCTAATATGTCTATTATTCTACAAGATTTCTCTAATATCCCGATATATTACCGAAAGTAATTTTTAAGAATACTCTCCGATGACTGTTTTTGGAGACGCCAACATTTTTTCGTTGACAATGGGATATAATTTGGTAGAGTATGGTAATGGATATGATGGGATATAAAAAGTAGTCTGTAAGATTACTAAAAGTAATCTACCAAATTACTCTCAAACGACGGAGACAGGCATATAAAGCAATATCTTTGATTACTTAGTAATCTAGTAGATTACTCTTTGGCGATTGGAGATCAACAATGGCCCATGTTGAGGCGTGTGTCATAATCTCATATACTGTCACAAACCCGTAAACCGGGTATGGTAATGTGGAGGTTAAAATAAATTTGTGATTAAAGAAATCAATTGAATAAAAATGCATAATATTCCAAAATTCGCCCACATTTTTAAATAAATTCCAATTCTTGCCATTTTTAGTAAGAAAAAACATCAAGAGTATTGGGCAAGGTTGTAATTTGTACTAAAGTCTACCAACTTTAAATTAATGATAAAACTATCAAGTACCTTTTTAATAAAAAATGTGGGCATTCTGAAAATATTAAGTTTTTCAAATGAAAACAGGTTTTGAAAAATCCAGCCTCTGGTATCATCATATAAAAATTAAAAGAAGTAAATAAAAGTACAGACATCCAAACCAGTCCAGAGAGAGAGTTTAAATTATGCATGTTTTGGAAATAATAAATTGCTGAAAAGAAAACACAGATAATCACCACTGAACTGCACTGGTCTTGCAATCACTCGTCTACACGGCGCTACTCCTAACATCTCCTAGGGAGGGGGGATTAAATACAATAAAATGTGAACTAGAATCTCAGTAAGATACAATTAACTCATTTATAATAATTTGACTTGAAAGAGTTTGGTTGAGGTTAAATAAAATCAACGAGGCGAGGCCAATAATACGAATGAATAATTAAATATAGAAATGAAATTCATTGAACATATATATACTCACTGATCTATAGCTGAAATGATTACCACCAAAATGGACCGATTGATTAAATGTAATATCTTGATACCTAACATGGTCCTAAAATTTATAAATAGCATCCACCGGTATTTAACCGGACAGAGTTTGAAATTGTCATTTAATACACTTGAACGACACATGCCACAAGCCTTAAAGGACCTTATTATTATTATTATTTTTTTTTGGTGAACTATGCAAATTGAAGTTAGTACATGATTAATTTAGATTTTGAGCACATGATGAATTTTGACATCATCATTCTTTTCTTCTCTTTTTTGCGTCTGATTTTTTTAACTTTTTGTAGTAATTTGTTTTTGATAATCTAATGATTTTATATGGATTCTGGCAATTACTCTGGTGGAATATGTCTTTTATTTTACAAGATTTCTCTAATATCCTGATAGATTACCGAAAGTAATTTGTATGAATACTCTCCGATGACTGCTGTTGGAGACGCCAACATTTTTTAAGTTGACAATGGGAAATAATTTGGTTGAGTATGGTAATGGATATGATGGGATATAAAAAGTAATCCGTAAGATTACTAAAAGTAATCTACCAAATTACTCTCAAATGACCAGAACCGGAGACAGGCATAAACAACATCTTTGATTACTTAGCAATCTACCATATTACTCTATGGTGATTGAAGATCAACAGTGGCCCATGTTGATTCATGCGTGTATCGTAATCTCATATATTGTCGCGACTAGAAAATCGGGTATGGTGAGGTAGAGGGGTTTAATTAAAATAAATTTGTGATTAAAGAAATCAATTGAATAAAAATGCACAATATTTCAAAATTTGCCCACATTTTTAAATAAATTCCAATTCTTGCCATTTTTAGTTAAAAAAACATCAGAGTATTGGGTAAGATTGTAATTTGTCCTAAAGTCTACCAATTTTAAATTAATGATAAAAACTGTCAATAAGTACCTTTTTAATAAAAAAATATGAGCATTCCGAAAATATTAAGTTTTTCAAATGAAAACAGGTTTTGAAAATCTAACCTTTGGTATTATCATACAAAAATTAAAAGCAATAAATAAAAAGTACATACATCTAAACTAATCCAGAGGGAGAGAGTTTAAATTATACATGACTTGGCAATAATAAATGGCTGAAAAGAAAACACAAATAGTCACCACTAAGCCGTAGTGGTCTTGGAATCACTCTTGTCTACATGGCGCTACTCCTAGCACCTCCTAGGGAGGGGGGGATTAAAAACAATAAAATGTAAGTTACGAACTCAGTAAGATACAATTGACTCGTTTAAATTAATTAAACTTTTTTCAAGTTTGGTTGTGGTTAAATAAAATCAACGAGGCCAATAATATAAATGAATAAATAAATGCATAAATGAATGTCATTGAACATAGATATACTCATTGATCTATAGCTGAGATAAACACCACTGCAGTGGAACACCACCGAAGTGGACTGATTGATTAAAGGTAGCATCTCGATACCTGACACGACCCTAAAATTTATAAATAACATCCACCGGTATCTAACCGGATAGAGTTTGAAATTTTCATTTAACACATTCAGACAACATACACCACAAGCCTTAAAAGACCTCACTTGAGTCTCTCAAAATAATATATCTATATATATATATTTTGACCCAAAACATTTGATATATATATATATATATATATATATACACTCTCCATTTAAAAAACTTTATAAACCATTTTATTTTCAAAATGATTTTAAAACAAGGAACTCAAAAAGCAAACATTTATAAAAGTGGGATTGGATATCCTACCATCATTTTAATTAAAACAAGAAGGGGGAATGTATCCTACCTCTTTGATAAATAATCTACGGATAACTTCACGTAAACTGAAACTCTACACTCTGGTAACTAAAATCTTAAATTCAACAAACACATATAATTTAATTATATGTCATAACACAAGTCCAAATTATACTAAATATTAGGTCTGAATTTCATAATCTTGTTTCAAAATCTTTGCATGCGAGAAAATCCATTATTAAAACGTTTACAATGTGAAAATCATGTCTAAAAAGAATGAAAATTAAAATCAGAAACTTGAAGAGTCGAAAACAGAACCCCAAAAGGGTTTCTGCTACAGTGGTCCAGATGACCGCTACAGTGGTCCGGTTGACCGGACGTCGCAGAACTCAGAAAATTTGGGCCCGCACCTAATTGAACCCGAAGTGAGAAATCATGATTTTCAAAGCCAAATTTCACCAAATTGTACAGAAAAGTTATAAAATGCCAGATGAAACTTAAATCATGGCTTTATCTCAGATTTGCCAAAACCCAGATTTAATGACATCAAAGATTCGAAATTATGTTCAATGTTTTAAGTGTCTATACCTCTGAAACAAAATCAGGTTCTCAAATTTGTTTTCGATCAACTCTTAGTGAAGAAAAGAAATTTTAGAGAGAAGAGAGAGAGGGAAAGTTCGTGAGAGAGGTGGTGGGGAAGGAGAGAGTGTTTTGCTTGGATTTGTGTTTGTATGGTTTGGTCTCTGTTTTTAAGCGTTGCAAGGAGAAGAAAAGGAAGGAGGGGAGAGAACGTGAGTGTGTGAGATATCTGGGTTTTTCTTAGAGAAATGAAACAGAGTGAGAGAGAGTGAGAGAGGGTGGAATCTGTGGCTTTTGTGATTTATGGGTATGTACACACACAAATATATTGTTCCATTTAGGTACTCTTTTACAAACCCGCATCCATAAATAAAAATGTCATTTCTAATTTTTTCTTTATTCCACACAAATTCTGTCATCCTCCGTTTCCTTCGTCTATATTTTTTCCTATGGATCCTCTGTATTTTGCAATATACCATGTTTGTTTGTTTGTTTTTTTTGTTTTTTGTTTTTTTTTTTGGGGTCATTTTTCTTATGGATTGGGGGTCCTAATAAACCAGTTTTGTTTGTAATCAACAAGGCATTTATAAGAAGTATCTTTTATTCAATCCAAAGTTCTAAAATGTGTAATATATATATATATATATATATAAACTTATTACAGAGCTAAAGTTTATTTTAAAGACCTTGTTTTTTTTTTTTTAAGGTTTCATAATGTTTACATATTGTCCGAGTTTTTATGTTGATGATCTCATTATGAGTTTTCTTATACCAATTTCATATGGATTGTCATTATTGTTGCTGCTGATTTGTTGTCATATAGTAATATGGTCTAGGTCCTTATAATTTAGTCTATATTTTAAGTATGTTTAGTTTTTACATATTGACGGGATTTTTTATGTTAATGACTTCATTATAAGTTTTTAATACTAATTTTATATGTATTGTCGTTATTGTTGCTGTTGATTTGCTGTGATAGTAATATGCAACAGGTCCTAATTATATTAAGGTCCATATTTTAAGTATGTTTAGTTTCTACAAAATGATGAGGTTTTTACGATAATGACCTCATTGTGTGGCTTTCTAGTTTCATTACTTTAAAAAATGCATTTACCAAATAGAGTTTTATAACTTATTGACCTGATCAATATAATTTTGACAGAAAATTAAAAAAAAAAAAAAACAAATAATAAAACATAGATGATCATTTTTTTAGAACAAAATCTTTGGGTAAATGAGATAAATTTTTTATAATAAAATCTATTTAGTCAACTAATATAAAAGACATAAATGAGGTCTTTTTTAGGAAGATATCTTTTTATTTTTGCTTCTTAAATTAGAATTAGGGGTATTTTCGTCAAGACAACGTGATTAATTTTCTTTTTTGTTTAATTTTGTAAATAAGTTTGTTTCTGGACATTTTTTAAGACCATGGTTACAATTTGACCATATATGTAAATAGTCGTAAGATAATCCTACAAATTACCCAATAAAGATTACAAGTCAAATTGAACCCATAGCCTCTATCCAAAGCCCAACAACCCCTTCCCATGAAATTAAACATATGGGTCTTCGGATTATGCCACACTTTTGAAATATGGATTAATCTATTTTTATTATTAATTCTTTTTTTGGAATTTGGGTGGAGAAATTTACACTCTTCACTTTATATAAAGTCGGGTGTGAAATTATTAATAGGTTACATCTGTAATCACTTTTTTCTTTTTTAGGTGATGGATTTATCATTTCTCATCTTTATCTTTTTATAATCTCGTAAAAAGAAAAAAGAAAAGAAAAATTCAAAGTAAACCCTAATACACCCCCAACAGCGACGCGCTTAGGAAGGGTCCAATAAGAGCACGTGTCACCACTCTTTTTTTCTTTTTTCTTTTTTTAAAAAAATATTGACAGGGAGTATACAATGAGGAAACCATATCATTGGGGCTTATGAAATGGATCTAATTGTAACGCTCATCTATCCTAACCGGACCGTTAACATATAAAGTTAGGTGACGTTAGATTAATTGAAAATCTCTTAATTTAAAATACATAATACTGGATAAATTTGAACTTTTGAAATCTTTTATAATTTACATATAACTATGAAAATTTACTTGTAAAACATGTGGTAACATAATATTTTCAATAAAATACATCTCAAAATGAAATGTTGCATATGTAGTAAATATAACAATCCACATAGTTGATACAAGTTCCAAAATACGCAAAAGAAAACAAAAACGTGCCCATATAACGTCAGCAGTGTCTATAGAGAACCAATCACAAGTATGGAGAGCATGCTAGCCAACTTTTTATCGATAACAACTATTGGGACGTGCCCTTACCTACATTACAAGAACTACATGAGCTAGTGCCCAGTAAGTAGAACTATGCATGCAAATCATGAGCTCGTCAAATTGTCAATGTACTTATCATTTCATAAAAATTTATAATGTGTACATAGTTGTGTATGCCATGAGCTGCCCGACTAGGCCTAAAAATTAGCATGCATGCATGCATACCATCGAACCTTAGCTAACAATATAAACTTCCCCAATCTAACCCATGAGACACTGTAGTTCTCCGATCCTAGGAACTACAATAAGGTCCGAAATTGGTCCCAATTTATCCCATGAGACCAAATTTTGTTCCCATTCCAAGGAACTAATAAAGGCCATTTACAAGCAAACTATGTAGCACACATAAAAACAATTTTTTTTAATTAAATTCCAATCTTTTTCCTTCCTCTATCTCATTCCGTAAGAGAATCAAATAAGGATCAGAAGTTTGTCATTCCTTAATTAGATCTAGATGCATAGTGATAAGGAGGTTGTTTATCGACAAATCAAGTACTTTTGAGTTCAAATATTTGTAAGTTCTCAAGTTCTTTTATTAGTTTAATATGTTTTTAATGTGATCTCGTAGGATTTATAAATAAAAAGAGGATTTAGATGAAAATATAGAAAAATGGGAGTTTTTTTGAAGCAATTGGACAAAGCCGTGAACGAAAGAAGCAAAACAAAGTAAGCTAGCATTAAAGGAGACCCAAAAACACCCAAAAAGGGCCTTTGCAGCCAGCCTGGCATGCCAGAGCACGCCAAAGGGCCTGGCGTGGCCATGTGCCTACCCAGCCCAAGGGGTGCGCAGGTGCACCAAAGGGAGGTGCCTCCGCATCTCCTTCCGTCTGATGGCCAAGATTTTGGCCATTTCTCTTGATCTGATGGCCGAAAATCACTCATTTTTTAGCTCTTTATATATCCTCCTAAGCCTCAAACCCTAGTGTAGAGGTTTGGGAGAGGAAACACAAGTTAGAGGCACAAGAAATTTCTTAGAGAGAGGAGCTTGGAGTTGGAGATTCTTGAAGAATGCTTGGGAGAGATTCTTGAAGATTTGAAGGTTTGAAGTTGATATCCACAAAGAGTTTTCTCTTCCTTTCTCTCTACCCTAATCTTTATTGAAATTTTTATTTGAGAATATTGTATGAACATGTTTTCAATTATGGATTTCTTGACAAGATTTGTGGATCTATGCTGAGCTAAAAATTATTTCTAGGGCTTGGTGTAACTTTGCTTGCACTATGTTTTGAATATTTAGTCAATTGTTGGTTTAAATTCCATTTCAATTTATTTATGTCTCTCTATGCTTAATGCCTCTAATTTATTTTGTCAATAAGTTAGATGATCTTAGATTGTGAATTTGACACTTGGGAGAGATTGAGTTCATAGTCTGGATTTGGGAACATAGTCTAGGTTGTTGTAAGACCAGAAAGAGATCAACACTTATATAATCAAACTAGGATTTTAGTTGTTGTAAGGCCGGGAGGCGATCAACATCTTGATTTCCAATTTAAGGGCTATACTTAATGAATGTGGGTAACGTGTTAGATAAGGATATCAACTTGGTGATTCATACATATTATCTCATTTGACGCTCGAGAGAGATAATGATGTTAGATTAGGTCTCTTGATTAATGAATTGAGTGCAATTGGCTAGCAATTTCTTAATAGGATTAACATAGGAATGATAAGGTGAAGTTAAATCCCTAGTACATTTGTGCATAGAAGTTTCAATATATATATATATTTTTTTGTGTTTATATTTGTTTTTATTTTATTTTAATTTCATTTAGTTAGGTTGCCTGGATAAAGTTACGTTACGATAATCGCGGTACTTAATGACAAATCCTCGTGAGATCGATACTCTACTCACTTTTTATTACTTGTCCACGACCCGTGCACTTACGGTTATCAAGTCGCACCTGGTAAGTCGGGGAGCGGGAGCGAACACATAGACTGCAGAGTTAAAGCAGATAATCTTTCAATCAGTCCTTTAGGAACAATTTTCAATTCTAAACTTTGTAGATCTAACACTAACGGTGTTGCCAAAAGAATACGCTCCTAGTATCATGCCTCTTTGACTGATCCTTTGAAGTTGCAAAAATGTCTCATTCTTGGGGTATTCCACAAGTTTACGCTTCCTAGGTAGTGTATCTTCAAGAGTCACAAGCCTTCTAATGATCATGGCTTTATTTTTGAAAGTTCTTTTTTTTTTTTTTTCATACATCGTGGCTAACTTTTTTCAGAAACATCAACTTTAGATGCTTCAACAATGTGATGGAATATATTGTGATCAACTCATTGCCTTAATATAAAAGCAACCATCATATGTAATATTTTCCAATCCTAATCACTCATTTTTTCTTCCTTTTCTTGCCTAAAACAGGCTTAAACAAATCTTTGCAATAAATCATGTTTTGCATTTTGCGCTTTCAAATGGAATAATTCGATATGATTAATTTTATCATCCCAAACAAATTTTGTTCATCCATCTCAACTCACAAGAATTTTTCTCTAGTCAACCAGAAGCTTTGATACCACTTTGTTAGAAAAACCTATCAATTAAAGCTTTCCCTCTTTGTGTGATAAAATAGGTTCTCCAAACAAGATTCAACAAAGTCAACAAATCAGCTAAAACAACAATAAATCCAAATAATCAACCACATAAGGGACACAAATTTTTACGTGAAAATCCTCCAACCCGAATGGAAAAACCACAAGACCGTAATTTGATATCAACTTCCATTACCTAAATGATAATGGGATTATAAAATTATCTCCATATATACAACTAGACGCTAACAATCATGGAGATAATCACAATCTCGGCTCGACGACAACATCTACAAATTCCCTTCTTTTGTTTAGAGATCACGTGGCTAGCAAGACAAAGCCCAACTCCTTTTTGACTTTTTGGGCTTTTGGCCCACTATTGTCCAGCGCACAAACATGTGCAATTATACAATTATTCTTGTTATATGCAACTAAAAATTTCTACTTACCACATATATATTCAGAAAGAAAGTGGAAAGTGTTAGTATCCTTGTAAAACGAGATGTGCGAGAAAACCTATTCAATCCTAGTTGATTATATAATGCCCATGATGCATGTTTCAAAGCGTGCAGAGCAATTCAAATCAACTAAAAATAGCTAGAATAGTTCTATTCATACTTCAAAATCAGACAAACTTGCATATACATAATCAGATAGATACACAACACATTATCAAGGAAGCAATCATTAATTAATTAGAAACAAAAAAAAAAAAAAAAAAAAAAAAAAGGTTAACAATGTCAGATTGCAATCTATCAAGTCACCATCGAATATGGAACCAAACATTAGCTCTTAGATGAAAACCTTAGTTTCAAGCAGACAATAATGACATAACTATCCTTTCATTATGAGTCATGCGACTAACTTCTTGACCATTAAAGCAAGTTAAGATTGTGTATAAACAAACATTCTCATTCATATTACGAAAGACCTACCACATGCTTGTTCTATTATTACGTTAGAAGCTCTTTTCAATTTGTCAAGATACTCGTATATAAAAGTCACATAAGAATTAATTATACGTAAAATCAATATATTCGTTTAACACGGTAATTGAAGATTAATTTTATGTTAGATTCTGTTGTTCAACATATACAAATTTATTAACTTTTTAAAAATATCAAAAAAATGCATGATAGATCAAAAGAACTCTTGAAATGATTTTTTAATAATCATTAAAACTCCATTAACAAAATAACAAATACATCGGCAACCTTATTCAGTTTTATTGACCTTTGTTCATTTTGTGGGAATGGATGTTTTCCCTCGTTTCTTATCGATTTTTTTCCCACCCGATTTGGAGGATTAGTTAAATATTTCCATTCCATAAAAAATGAATAAATTTTATAGCTTTTATTTCTTGTGCGAGTTTCCAAATTAGTAAAAACATGTCATTTTCGAAGTTAACGTTTTAAGTTCACCAAAAGAAGAAGAAGAAGAAGAATGAGAAGAAGAAGAAGAAAAGTCAGAAGACAGATAATTTATTCTAGAACAATACTTTTTTATTTTTATTTTTTTGGGGGAATTCTAGAACAGTTGAATCATTTCGTGCTTCAATCAGGGCCCCATTTAGTTTAACGTCTCCAACCTCATTTTTGGAGGATCTTGTTTGGTTACATAACTCAATTACAAATCCAAGTCTTTTCTCTCTCTCACGTTTTCATGAAACTAAGCATTCGTTTGGAAACCAAGTTTGAACTTGGTTTTCCAAGTTCAAGTTTTATCTTTTTCCTCAAAAGTCTTTGTCTTTTTCCCAAAAATTTTTTTGTCTATTCTGAAAAGTCAACAAAATTTACTATTTCAACTTCAAAAACTCAACTCAAACTTACTTACCAAACGAACCCTAAAATTTTACAAGTACGTACCTTTTTTTATTTTAAGTCAAAATAAAATAACTTATTTTACTAAACAACCATAATAATAAAGAGAACAAAACAATATTCATATTATCCGTTCTTATCCAAAGATATTATAAGGTTTTTATGCTACTTAAATATCATAATTTAATTTTAATTTACATTTAAATCGAACACATATTTCTAACCATTCACTAATTTCCATTAAAAAAAAAAAACTGAAAATCCAACTTTAACCTTCATCCAGCGAATTTGGGAAGTTCATGCCAAATCCATGGCCAAAGGGGAAAAACCTCAAATTGGGATAGAAAGCAACTCAAATATAATTGTTGATTCAATATTCAATAGTCTGCATTGCTTATTTGTATAGCCTTTCTAACACTCAGCCACGAATTTACATAAGGGTCAGTGCCCCCTTCAATTTCTTGAAATCTAAATTATACCCCTATCTTTCTTTAAAATTTTTGATTTACCCCCATTAAATTTTTTTTTCCAAATGTACCTTATAACACTCAACTTATTCTTATATTTTAATACCAACACCAACATTTGATTCTTTTTTTTTTTTTCCCTCCTAATTTCTGTATCTACTTTTTTACTAATTTTTTTAACTTTTATTTATTTTTAAAAAAATTATTGATTTTAAAATTATCAAAAATTTGAATATTTGTGCTGTGTAATTTTTTATTTACAGTAAAAATAATTACATTTAAAAGCAAAATTGATGGTGACAAATAAATTAGAGTGAAATTTAATTTTCAAATAGAAAATTACAAACAACATATAGCAAATCATGAACTATAAACTTTTAAATACTTATTATATAGTAATAAATAAATAAAAAATCTTTATAAAAAATATTAAACTTTTTATCATATATAATTATTAATTTTTAAAATCTTTTCTTTATATGTACACTCATTAAAAGAAATTTCTCCGTCATTGCTCACACAAATAGCCAAAGCGACTACAAAATAAAATAACGCAACTAATAATTAAAAAATATAATTAATGACATCTAATATATAGCACTAATCTTCCTTCATCAAACCTATCATCCAATTGGGTCCAACCATTATCTTAATGCGGTACGAACAGAGCAGCATCCAGGACAGCCTCCTAATTAGTCTAGGCTTTTTTAATCTTTCTTTCTTTCTTTTTTTAATTTTATTTTAATTATGACTCGCTACGATTCAATATTAAAATTATGTTTGATATTAAAATTTAATTTTAATTAAATTATAATTTTTTATCTCAAATTTTTTTAAAAAAATTAAAAATTTTTTTAATTAATTTATAAAAAATCAATCAATTCAAATTTAAAAATTTTATATCCAATTAACTTAACAAAAAAGAGACTAATTTAACGTGCCTCTTATGAAACCCCACTCTGTAATTTCTACGAAATTCCCACCTCAGAATATCGTACAATTGAGGAAAATAAACAGAAAGGGAACTAAAAAACCATCACATCTAACCATTACTGTTATGTTGCCACATATTCAATGACGTATGTATATTTTGTCTGTTTGGTATTTTTTTTCCCCTCTGCTTTTCAAGGATCTGACTTTTTCCCTTTATGACTTTTCTCCTTAATTAGATTATTTTTCCTCATTTCTTTAGTTGAAACTTATATATATACATCCACATACAGGATTGTAAATCACCCAAAAATATCTCATCAACATTTTTCACTCCTTTATTTCCAATGGATTTCTTCGCTACCCTGACGTTTCTCTTCCTTCTCCTGCTCTCTCTCTATTATCTCTACCCTTATTTTCACAAGAGCCCAAAGAATAACAGCCACATAAAAAATGGTTTCAAAATCTACCCAATCGTCGGAATCTTACCCGATTTCTTGAAGAACCGGCACAGACTCCTCGACTGGTTCACTGAAGTCCTCAACCAAACACCGACAAACACTGCCGTACTCCGACGTATCGGAAACGTACGAGCAATCACAACCGCCAACCCCTCGAACGTGGAACACATGCTCAAGACCAACTTCGAGAACTACCCGAAAGGCTACGGATTCATCTCCATTCTCCGCGATTTCCTTGGCCAAGGAATCTTCAACTCCGACGGCGACATCTGGAAGGTCCAGAGGAAGACGGCGAGCTACGAATTCAACACCAAGTCGCTTAGGAACTTCGTCATGGAAAACGTTACCGTAGAGATCAAGACGAGGCTCGTCCCGGGTTTGGAAAAGGCCACCGAGACAGGTCAGGTCCTGGACATGCAAGATGTTCTCGAGAGATTTGCGTTTGACAATATCTGCAAGGTGTCTTTCAACGTCGACCCTCGTTGTCTCGCCGGAGATGGATTCTCCGGCGACGACAGCGGAGAATTCATGAGGGCTTTCGAGGAAGCGGCGGCGCTTAGCGCTGGGAGGTTCCGGTACGCCTTTCCTTACCTTTGGAGGATCAAGAAGTTTCTCAACGTGGGATCGGAGAGAAGGCTGAAAGAAAGCATCGCGACCGTCCATCAGTTTGCGGATGATATCATACGGTCGAGAATGGAGAGCAAAATGCAAAATAGCGAGGAGGACTTATTGTCCCGTTTCATCGGGTGCGACGAGGCCTCGCCGGAATTTCTCCGAGATATGATTATTAGCTTCATTCTCGCTGGCCGTGACACTACTTCTTCAGCTTTGACATGGTTCTTTTGGATCTTATCATCCAGACCGGACATAGAGCAAAAGATTTTGAACGAGCTCGAAACGATTCGAGCTCGAAACGGGAAAGAAATCGGCGAAACGTATAGTTTCAATGAGCTCCGAGACATGCACTACCTCCATGCCGCCATCTCCGAGTCCATGAGGCTTTACCCTCCGGTACCGTCCGATACGAAAGTGTCGAAGAACGACGACGTATTGCCGGACGGGACATTTGTGGGCAAAAATTGGTTTATGACATACCAAGTCTATGCAATGGGGAGAATGGAGAAGATATGGGGAAAGAATTGTCTTGAATTTGTGCCTGAAAGGTGGTTGGAAAATGGTGTTTGCCGCCCCGAGAGCCCGTACCGGTATCCGATCTTTCAAGCCGGTCCGAGAATATGTCTCGGAAAAGACATGGCTTTTATTCAGATGAAGTCCATTGCGGCCACTGTGATCGAGATGTTTCACATTGTGGTGGAGGAGAAGGCGAAACGTCCCGACTATCTTCTTTCGTTGACTCTTAGAATGAAGGGTGGTCTGCCAATTAGGGTGACGAAAAGATCTGTGGCCAGTAATTAATTTTCCTTTTTTTTTTTTTTTTGCTAGTCGTTGGTTTAAGGTTACAATTTATATTCTGTTTAAACTATGGATATATGATATTATTCTGTCCGATTTTATTTTCGTATATGTTAATATTTTATTGCATGAATAGTCAATTCTTACCTTTTTTTTTTTTTTTAATTTATTCCGTATTAGGGGGGGGGGGGGGGGGGGATTATGAGGAAATAATTAAAAAAAAAATGTTTGGGGACACTATCAAATATTAAAGGTGAATTTTTAGTCAAAAAAAATTATTGAAGGTGAATTTTTAGTCCAAAAAAAATTATTAAAGGTGAATTTTATTTATGGTTCCCACACGTCTTGAGATGGTGGGATGTGCCTATAATTTTGTCCCGAGCGTGCATTATGAGCCCCACTGACATCGTTTATGCTTAGAAAAAACCATGTGCGCCTACATTTTTCTACTCTAAATAATAAAAGCAATATATATACACACACACACACACACACACACACACACATACAAATTTGAAAGTGTGCCTGAGGGTATGAACTTTCGCACTTTCTTTCCTCTGTCAAATCTTCTTCTTTCGTATACATCACTTTCATGCTTTCTCCATCATTATCTCCAAATCCTAAAATCACCCACTGGCTCCTCAACTAAACCCCAATTTCAAACAGTTTACATAAAACATCTAATTCTGCAAATGTTTTAAAAAATAAGTTCAACAAACTAAATTAAGATTTTTCTTTCTGATTTTGTTATAAGATTGAGAATTGAAAGTTTTATATTTTCTCGTCTAGAAACTAGAAACAATAAATTGCGGGTTTAATAAAGTTTGCAACGAAGATTTGGGTTTATTTATTTACTAGAAAAAGAGAAAGATTCCTCAGAAAAAAAAAAAAAAAAAAAAAAAAAAAAAGCAAAGTCGGGTAGATAGAGTGGTTTTCAAACATAGAGTGGAGAGAGTAGTTTTCAAACATGGGCCCCACTTTTGTAAGATGTTGCGTGTGGACCACCTTGCTTAATTCGTAGCCAACCAAGTTGGTAACAAATTGGTAACATATTAATGAAAGCTAAATTGTCAAAATTTATAACATATTTATGAGTAAGAACATTTTTCTATTAAGAATAAATAAATTATTACCTATGCAGAGTAGATGAGTTGGCATAAAATTCAACTTTAAAGATTTCATTAAGCAGAGGTCGAAGTTTTGAATCCTATGTCAATTCAGGGGAGTTGTCCCTATCTGTGTAGAGTCTCAAAAAACAAGAAATCACCAAACCATCACTAGATCCTTTATTATCAAAATAAATAAATTACTTCCTTAATAAATAAATTACTTATTTATTAGATAAATAATTTATTTACTAAGTCGATACGGTAATTACTTACAGCTTTTTATATATGCTATTTACTTAATTTAACTTTTATAAATATTAAATTCATTATATATATTATATCTTTATTTATTAAGTAAATTGATAATCTTGTAAACATGTAAATCCAAAATTATTTAGTTAATAAATACACTATTTACCCTAGTAAATCTATTATCATAATAAAATATTTAGTTAGTAAATCAATTATTTTCTTCGTAAATATTTACTTTGTAAATTTACCTAGTTATTTTATTTGTAACTTGTAAATACATTATTTTATTATTTGGTAAATTATTTGTTTTAAACAAAGCAAAATCCAAATTTTTTTTTAGAAAATCAATGTTAGTAAAAGTGGTAGTTACTTTGTAAATCTTGTATTTACTTGTTAAAGCATTTATTTACTTTGTAATCTTATATTAATTGATTAATTCCCAAAATAACTTTCCTTACTTAGCAAATAAATATTTTGTATTTGATATTTACCAATTCTTATATTATTTTAAATGTGAAAAATTCCTTTGTAGGGAAAAAAGATTCTTCTTCTTCTTTTATTTTTTATTTATTTTTAATCGTAGGTTTTCAATTTGATAGATAATGTATTTACCATGGATAAAAATCCCCAAATTTCAAAATTTCAAGACCCGAAATTGGGTATGGTGATGTAGAGGAGTTCAATTAAAATAAATTTATAATTAAAATCATCAGATAAATAAAACATATATTATTCCGTAATTCATCCCCACTTTGAATAAAATTCCCATTTTAGTAATCTTTAGAAAACATTTTAGAAGTGTTGGGTGAGGTTCCAATTTGTCCTAGAGTCTACCAATATTTTAAATTAATGAAAAACTGTCAAATAGCTTTTTAATCAAAACAATGGGCATTCCAAAATATTAAGTTTTTCACATAAAAACAGGTTTTGAAAATCCAGCCTCTAGTATCATCAATCAAAAATTAAAAGCAAGAAATAAAAGTACAGACATTCAAACCAGTTTAGAGAAAGAGAGCTTAAGTTATACATGTCTTAGAAATAATAATAAAATTGAAAGGAAAATACAAATAGTTACCACTGAACCGTAATGGTCTTGGAATCACACTTGTCTATACAACACTACTTCTAACACCTCCTGGGGGGTTAAAACAATGAAACGTGAGCTACGATCTCAGTAGGATACAGTTGACTTATTTAAGATAATTAGATTTGAAAAGAGTTTGGCTGAGATATAATAAAACGAACAAGGCTAAAATTAAATGCATAAATAAATAAAAGGTAGAAATAACATACTCTAAACATAAATATATTCTCATATCTGACTAAGCCAGCACACCACCGCAATGGAACACCACCGAAGTGGACCAATCGGTTAAAAGTAACATCTCGATATCTGACTGGCCTAACATATATACATTTTAAAAATCATCCACCGGTGACTAATCGGTCGAAGTTTGAAATTCAATTTAAGGGCCTGTTTGGTGGAGTAGTTTGAGTTGAGATTTTTTAATTTCAATAGTAAATTTTTTTGAATTTTCAGAAAAGACAAAAAACTTTTTGGGAAAAAGACAAAAACCTTTTAGGAAAAAGACAAAAAAAAGTTTGAGTTGAATGGTTTGAGTGATTGAGGCAAACAAGCCCTAAATGACACACTTGGCTAAATATCTGCTCACTTAAGTCTCTCAAAATAGTGTATCTATGTATATATACTTTTGACCCTAAACATTTGATGCATATATATACTCTCCATTTTCAAAAACTATTTAAAAATCAAGAAATTCATAACAACATTTATAAAAGCTGGTTTGAGTATCCTAAAATCATTTCAATGAAAAATAGGGAAGGAAAAAGTATCGTACCTCTTCAGCAAGAAAAATCTACTAGCAACTTCACGAATGTCGAGGCTGTAACACCCGAATTTCTTCGGTTTATATTTTTTTTTAGAAATTTCGTGTAAATATTTACCGTAATCGGTATTTCATGAGGAAGTTCGTTCTAGAACTTAATCTTGTGACAAGAGTTCTTAAGGTTTATTAAGACTCAAAAACAAATTGCATGAACTTGCAAAATACCTTTATGAGTGAAAGGAGGTCGTATTTGCATATTTCAAGACAAGTCGACGTTGACCAATAAGTCAGTTAGACCTAAACGGTCGAAAACGTCAAACAAGAATTTTATGATCGCAGTACAAGCGAAATTACTGCTAAAAACTCATTTCTTGATCAAGATGAGTTTGAATAGAATTAAAATCACCTTAGAAAAATCAAGCATACTAAGCTAGGGTTCAGGGCGAAAGGATTCGGAAAAATAAGAGAAAAATTTTTCCGATCGAGTTTTTCACAGATCGAAATTTTAAATGCAATGTAATTTTCGATACTGGGTATTTAAGCACCTCAGTATTAAAAATTTATTGTAATGTGTTGAATTACACAATTTTTCAAAAAGATTGAACCAAACAAGCCTTTAAGCTTAATTACATCACAATTAAGCTAAGTTAGGACATAACCCTTCACACACTTGGACCAATGAGCATGTGACACCTCATTAATGAGTTGTCAACCACTCCCCATTTCTCTCCCCCTCATGGCCGGCCACTCCAAGCCCCCTTTGGGCAATAGCTTGCAAAAAGTGAGGACCAAATACCAAGATTGGATGCAAATTTGCCTTGGAAAAGAAAGCTAGGATTTCCCCTAGCTAGAAGCACTATTCCTAGGGATTTCAAACCCCAAAAAGACAGCAGCCATTAACCCATTATCAGCCATTCCATTGGCATTTCCCCTCCAAGAAATCCGAGAGAGAGAGAGAGAGATCAAAGGAGTTAAGCCAAAAATTTTGGTGAAGAAACCCCCTAAGCCTTTGGTTTTCTTGTGAGTTCAAGGGAGGGATTTGTTCAAAAATTTTCCCCTCTCTTCCCCATCTTGCCGAGTGTTTGGGAGCTAAGAAAATCCAAGAAAAAAATTTTCGGGTTTGGCTAGAATCAAGGGTTGAGTGAAGGTGTGATCTAGAGCCAAGAAAAACCAACCATTTTGTGAGTTGGTTCTCAAGGAGATCCACGGATTTAAGGTAAGATTTTTGGTCATTTTCTTTTCTTTTGCCAAGGTTGGTTGGGGGAGGAAGTTAACAAATTTTTGTGACCATTTTTGAGGTCAAAACCGTGCACTTTGGAGGCTAGATTTCGACTAGGATCAAGCTAGTGACACCCCCCGGATTTTGAGGTAAAAATCCGAACTTACCCTAGCTTTTGGTTCAAATTTTTGGTTCATTTTTCTCAAGGGTTTTACCATGTATTTCAAGCCAAAAAGTTGTAAGAGCTTAAGCTCATAATTTTCGGTTTTAGCCCTAAATAGCTTAGGTTATATTTTTATGCTTGATTTAGGTTTTTGAGGTGATTATTTTGCATGTTTGGTTGGTATTATGCTCTATGATTTTTTGTGTGCTAGAGATGCATGCTAGGGTTTCTATTTAAGGGTTTTATGTCCCTAATATGTTTATCAAAAATTCTAGATGCATGTTCTAGGGTTTGTATGATGTTATGGTTGAGATATGTTGTATGTATGTTTCTCTCTCAAAACCGTGGACCAAGGGGTCTCGGCTTTGAGTCGAATCCGAAAACACGGGATTTAAAATATTATGTGTATGAGGGACGTTAGAGGACGTGTATGTGTTAGTAGGTCCCGCATTGGGCGGTCGAGCTAGAACGACGCATAGAGACGTAAAATTTGGACTAACACCAAAACTGCTCTCGGGTCCAACACCCGGCAGCTCGGAAAAGTGGAATTTACAGGTCCTTAGAGGCCGAATGGGTAAAAACTTAAAACACGAAAGTTGTTCGTTAGGTTGTTTCCTAGGGAACAGCGTGGACAGATTTCAAAAATAAGGCTCCAATGGCCTTTGTTTTTAAGAAAAACCGAGAACTGGTCAGGGTGACCAAGTTCCAACGATTCACAGGTGTTCAAATAAAAACTGGTATCAATTGAGCCAGAATCAGAAAATGTTCAAAACAAGAAAGTTTTAGATCTTTTTGTTAACTAAAACTTTTATGAAGAAAGTGTTTCCAAATTCATTTTAGATTTTAAGTTATGAATTTTCAAACAAAAGCCATGCAGTGAGAAAAATCTCATGCACGGGATTGTCTAGACCAATGACTAGGAAAAACGTTTTCTAACTTTTAAACATCATTTTCAAACCCGAAAACCGTTCCAAAGGCGGTTTTCGATCCCCAAATGTTTTATAGAAATATTTTCAAGTGTTTTGTAATTTTCAAGACAAGTTTGGGTGCTATTCACCAAACTTACTTAAATAAACAAGAAAATGATATTTTTAAACAAGTTCAAGGTTTTCAAGATTAAAATGAGTAAGATACTGCGTTAGTAGCCGGAAAATTATTCCGAGTTACTAGGGCCTTGCCCAAGCCCAGAGTTAACCTTACGGATTAAGGTTTAAGTTAAGATTATGATTCTCTACATGAACCCTTAATTAATATTCCGTTGTGGGTTACGCCGTGTGACCCCTTCATATGTGATAGTAGAGGGACATATAACCAAAATATATATATGTTGGTTTAATCCGACATTAAACGATCCTAGAATAGAGACCTTACGTGTAAACGTCCATGGGCAGGAGGTGACCTGCGAGCGTGCTCTGGAAAGGAAATTTGATCACGCGAACAACGAAGACAAGGTAAGTACAACGCCGCCTACAGCATAGGCTAGAGTTGTATGTTTACCTAACATGTTTGCTTTACACTGTTTAAGTGTTATTTGATGATTTGCTCGATGGGTGCAATATGATTACTGTATGATGAATGTTTCAAATGCTAATGCCATGCTTTTAAAAAATATGTTTCAAGTACTGTGATTATGCTTACATGAAAAAGTACGCCTGTTCATGCATTGATAGAACATGAGATTAGGAGACATCATATAAGTATGCTCACTAATCTATCAAGTGGAAAGATGTCAAGAAAGACATACAAACAGAATGTTTGAGAAAAGGCCACAAGAGCCAGTGTCGTGCCCCCTGATGACGATCGGGTCGAAAACTTGGGAAATCTCCTCAAGTTGCGCGCCGGGTACGTGCACATCAAGTTAACGGGCCCACAAGTAAAATCAACAAGATAAAGTGTGATACAAGAAAGCAAGCATAACTGGACATAAACGGTTCATGCATTTCACGATAGAATGTCATGTTTAAGATGAAGAAATCGATGATATGATGCTATGTTTATGCTTTCATGTTTATGATGTCATGTAAAAGGTTATGTATGTTTCATTTTATTGGTTCGCGGTATAGGAGTTGTACTTGCTGAGCTTTCGCTCATTGTTTGAAGTTTATGCTGTAGGTAAACAGCCTGTTTTGAATTAACTGCATGGTGGAGGGTGAAGCCGGTGGCTGTGAAATGATGAACGGGTTGGGGTTCGCAACTCAGAAGGATTTTATTAAATATATCTATTTTGAGAAAACAGACAGTTAATTTATTTGCGTATGAGTGTATGTAAATATTTTATAAGTATAATGCTTCCGCTATTATAAAAAAAAAAAAAAAAAAAAAATCCCCACTATTTTCATGATTAAAAATGGGATAAAACAAGTTTAAGTTCAAGTAAGTTAAGTCAAGTGACGGCCTGTGCAAGGTGGGTCGTCACAGAGGCTCCTCGCTCTAATCACCAAAACCTTAAATTCAATAAATACAGATATAACTTAATTATCTGCCACAACAAAGTCCTAATTAAACTAAATACCATGTCTAATTAGTGTGCTTAACTCAATTTTTAATTAATTTACCGAAATCTCATAAGACTACAAATTTCAAATTCTTGTTTTAAATCCTTGTGCATGTGAGAACATTTGTTATTAAAACATTTGCAGTTTAATAAAATCATGTTTTGAAATTATCGGAACAAAAATCAAAAAGTCGAAAAATCAAAACCGGAACCCGACCAGCATCCCTGCTCTGTTCAGTTGACTGGACTTGCCATGTGGCAATTCTTGCCACGATGGCTCCGGTTGACCGGATGCCGGCGTCTGGTTGACTGGACGTCACAGAGGCTGAAAAAGCTCAGTTTCGATCTCAAACGAAATTCTACCAAAAACTTGCCAATGTCCACCAAAATGCACCGAAAATCCGAAAATGAAGTTTAGCATTCTTAAACCATTAGCTTAACTTATATCGAACTCAAAATCTCGTATACCAAAAATGAAATTAGAACACAACTTCATAATTTCTTTAAAACCAAATCCAAACCGTTTGCTAAGAATCAAACTCAGGTTTAACAATTTAAAACACAAAATTTTCAGGAAAATGAAGTGTCTCTCACCTCGGGTGTGGTCTGCAAAATGGGTGCTTGAGTTCTCCTCCAAATATTTGGAGCGAAAACAAAGAGAGAGTGAAAGAGATAGGGAGAGGGAGATGGAAGGAGAGAGTGATTGGGGAGGTTTGTGTTTTGTTCTTGCTTCTGTGAAACTGAGATTCAGAGAGAGGGAGAGGAACGAGAGCGAGGGAAAATCAGTGAGGGAGTTCTGAGGCTTTTCCTTCTTAGGAGGGTTTTGCTTTTCTTGTGTGTTTACACAAGCATATATATATATGTATATGTGTAGGTATAAGATATATAAATATATATATATATATATATATTTATATGTACGTATATATATATATTCTGTTGCTTGAACTTGGGCGGCTGAAGGAGATGTTGGGAGGAGTGATTCAGCAATCCTAGGCAAACCAGTTTTGCAATTTTTGAAAAGTATAGGGGTCAAAATCCAAATATGCAAAAATTGAGCTGCAAAAATGATATTTTGAAATTTTTTTTCAAAAGTTTAAATTGAAAAGTTTTAAAAGCTGATGATGATTTATAAACACAGTTTAACACACTATTAATCCTTTTAGTTTAATCATGCATAATTAATTTTAATGGATGTTACACAAAACCCCTAGATCTAATTCTAAAACTCACCAGCCCTAACTTACAATGCTGCTGTTGGAGACAACAACCACACAGCTAGAGAAGTTGCGACAGACAGGTTGCCTATACATGGAGATCGCGATGATAACAGAGCTTTGACGGTTTTGTTGATATAAATACAAGTTATAATATAAAAAATGACAAAGTTAACTAATAATAACAAAATAATTACTTTTTAATATAAAATCATAACTTTCTGTACTATCAATTTCAGTTGGTTTCATCCCTATCAAGGATTGAGGAGCTCTTGGACAAGTTTGACCAAGCAAAAGTGCCCTCAACTGACTCTCTATAGGCCTTGAGAGCTTCATACCTTGTCCTTTGCAGGTTTTTTTTATTTTTTATTTTTTATTTTTAGGTTTGAATTTTTTTGTCAATGTTGAGTCTCGAAGGAAAACACTTGTAGATAGTTTAATTTGGAGTTTTGAACTCATGTAACCAATCGGAAGATGGGTAATTTTATGGGACCGTGTTGTAGAATCGGGCCTTGCGCTTTTGGGTTATTATGGTGGTCCTGTTATTAGAAAGATTTTTTTAATATATATTTTTTTTGGAACTTCGGATAGATGATTTGAACTATACCCCTTATAATTGAGTCAGATGTCATATTATCGTTAGATCATATATGCAATTACTTTTTTCACTCAATTCTAGTTAGCCCTAATGACACATTCAAAATAGTCATTTTACGGCAAAACATTAACAACTCAAAGAATGACCTACAGTTACTAAAAAACAAAAATCAAACATTGATCGACTGTAATTAAAAAAAAAAAAAAAAAAGATGTCGCCTTTTTGATGAGCTCATTTATAATTGTGTAACATGCAAGAAAAAAATTGATTTACAGAAAAGAATTTTCGTGTTCAAATATAATTAAAATTGATTAAAATATCTCATGAGACAATAAAATAATCAAGAGTGTTAGGACCTAGGGGATGGTAAATTGTCCACTATGACAAGCCACAACAACTTCACTGTTTGGTCAGAAAACATAAACGTATGAAAATAAATAAATGCAAATAACTTGAAACTAAATAACACAAGCAATATGGTTATTAGTTTCATGGTTATTTAACGTGACCAAAATCCCCCAAGGGAAAAAACCACGGGTACTAACCATACTAGCTCAAATGGGAGTATTTAATTAATGATGAATTACGACTACAAAAGATTGGAGTTATGAGCTTGCTCTGAAACTCCACCAACGTAGAACCATTGCCGTCTTCTCCTCCACGACTCGCCTTCGGACCTCCCGTCCTACTGCAAATCTACAGCTCGTTTTCGGTCCAACTAACCTACTCCAAGCTAGGTTGCTTGCCTTCGGTCCTTAACGTACTCGGAGCCTTGATCCGCCTTTGGTCCTCTTCGGCTTACTTTAGATCAGATGAATACGAAACCAGTGTTTGAGAGCAAAGTATTGAATCTAGAACATACTCCGAAATTCTCTCACATTAAAACTCTAAAAAAACTAATTTTCAATGTGAGAATCCTTAAATAATGAAACGCCTAGGTACATGATGATGTCTAGATACACTCTCCTAATTCCAGGAACTGATCTCCCCAAGAATCATGCACAAATTCTTCAGCAGCATGTTGAGATATTTGAATTTTGAAGCTCCTGAAAGATACGCTGCACTGTCGACGTCCTCTGTAGTCCTGTGTACAAAATTTGAATTGCATGGTCTTTGGGAAAAACCAACAGATGTTAGATTTGAATTTTGAAACCAAAGATCAAAATATCTCTCATATCTAATCAGCTCACATTGTTAAAACTTTGGCACATGCAAGATTCAAAACTTGAATTAAAATCTAATCAACATTTAACACATATCTTATCAGCTAAGTTCATGAAAGATGATTAATTAATGTTTTAATATTTGATGCCAACAAACACAAAGATGAAAATCCTAACAAAGAGGATTAAGAAAAAAAAAAAAAAGTTTCAAGATATTTAAGAAAAAAAATTCAATGGAACTCGAGCGAAGAAAAGGTTTCTACGAGGAACATTTTTTTATAGTAATAATGGATTAGAGGACTATATATAAACTAATATTTAGGTGGGGACTTCTTTTAAAAATTTTCATTTCAAATTAAAAAACAAATGTTTGGATAAGGACACATTTATGAAAAAGTTGCTTTTGAATTAAAAAAAAAAAAAAATTCTTGAAGATCATTTTAACAAATTAACTTTTAGACTGTTACTGGAAAAATATTTAAGTGACGTATTGAAGAAAAATTATTTTGATTGTCCTTTAAAAAATGTTATTTTCATAAGTAATTCATGAATTACATATTTATTTTTATATTCACTTCTAACTTTTGATTTTACATGTTACACTCATACAAGCTGTAATTAAGGATAAAACTTTGACGAAATATTTTTTCACAGAGATAATTGTAGCTCGAAAATATCTGATGAAGTATAACTTTTTAATAAGGGTATAATTCACTTCAAAATTTTTTTTAGAAAGGTATAATTTTCTTTCAAATAATATTTATTTTTAATTTTTTACTTTAACTAAACCTCATGTTATCAAAATGTTTCAATGTCAATCTAATTTCTCAAAAAAAAAAAAAAAAAAAAAAAAAAGAAAAAAAAAAGAAAAAAAAAAAAGAAGTCAAAGGGACTGTTTGTAAAATAGTATAAAAATTCATGATAGCTTAATGTGTGAAACTAAAAGTCAGACGCCAATATGAGACATGATATAATATGTTAGTTTGATGGCCTTTTATAAAATAAACCCTAAAAAATTGAAACAAAAAAGCAAAAAATTGGTTGACACTCTTCAAACAACGCTACATTATGCCTCACTGTCACTTCTATATATTGTGTTGATAGGCAGCTGAGAGTATCTCCGCATCCTGGAACAACTAGAAACGCTCGTATCAGTACCAACATCTGAGAATCTCGGATATGCAGTTTCAGATGTTTGAATCTCAAATAGTGATCAAGATTATTAGATATTTTTAGCTAGAATCCACTATTTCGAAGATTATCTCTACATTCAAATTCAAATATGTAATATTTGTATTTCAAATATTAGTTGAAGGGTTATCTCTTAGGAGGCTATTAATACATGATAAAGTGGCCTTCGGAACTCCAACTGACAACTTGGTAGATTACACTACTTGTAATTCTAAAAAAGAAAGTAAAACCCCCAAGCGACAGAGAGGATGTAACTAGCTTATTGGCATGAACCTCTATAAATCTCTATGTTCTCTATTTTTTTGCATTTTTTGCTTTTCTATTTTGCATTGTCTTATTCTATAAATCTCTATGTTCTCTATTTTTTTGCATTTTTTGCTTTTCTATTTTGCATTGTCTTGTGGTCGTGATAGTTCTCGAGAATCCCCATCACTGTGGAATTTCGTTAGGCGAGTTTTACCTGTCAACATATTGTAATATACCATTGAGCATAATTCTTTGATAAATTTGATTTAAAAAATTGAAGTTTATTAAAATGTTTTGCACTTTTACCCTTCTCATATATTTTGACTTCCCCACAACGTTTGCAGTTCTTTGGTCGCATTTTTTTTAATGGAAAACCAAATACATTATTTCACGTTTGATTTTATGAAGTTTTTCATGTATATCATTTAGAAATTTAAATATTAGAGGAAATAACTGAAAACCAAGCTTGATACCTAATTAGTCTATCAAAGCATTTTTTCGCATACTTTTTACCCTTTCTCGCAAATTTTTTTGAAATACGTTGCCAATAAACTATTGTATAGCCTATAGAGTAATAAAATGAGTTGTTCATTTTCAAATTGACGAGGAAAACAAGTAACATAACAAAATGTGATATTTAACAAAAAAAGACAAGATCAATATAATTTGGATTAGTGTCTAAAATATATTTATAGTAGATTATAGTACGAAGCAATAAAAAACCTAGGATAGTATTATTTTGACCAAAAAGAATATCGGGAGGTGGAAAATTATCGTGAAAATAAGGGAATGTTGCATTTGCAAAATGGAGAAACTGAATTTATTTCAAACAAGTGAAATATTCTGATATTTTGGATTTCTATTTTTCAAATATAAAAATTAGATTTGTAAAATTAATGTGCTTATTTTTCAGAAGGGAATCAGATTTAATTATTTGTTAAATTAGATATTTTGGATATTTATCAGCACAACATTATCTATTTTATTTTGTGTTTAATTATATATATTTGTTTCTGAACAATTATTAAATCATGATTATAATTTAGTCATTTATAAGTAGTCCTTTCCGGGAAAATGGCTTCGTGTCCATCTTGTGACAAACAAATGTATATAACTGGATTAAAAAAAAATAATAATACTAATAATTAAAAAATCTAGCTAAAGTATGAATGTGATTTTCTAAGAACATGCCTACCTACATCAGTATAGTAGCTAGTTGCGAGATTATGTACCACAGTTCATATTGGTATCGTCTTACAAGTCTTGTAATATGCTTGTTATACGATGCCAATATGAACAGAGAGGAAAAACCCGATAAAGCCAATTTTTAGCACATTCAAATGGTTAAAATGTTTTTCTCTAATATCTAGAATTTTATCTAAACTTACAAAAGGTAATATTTTATAATATTTTATATCACTTCGAATGTTATTTCTCAAATTCTCTTAATAGGTTGAGAAATGTAAATATTTGAAATGTTAAGAAAATTGGTTAAAACAAACGGAGGGTTAATTACTTCTATAGCACCAAACTACATCACATCACCAAGGAAAGCAACAAGTAACTTTGAAAACGACGGTGACGTGTAACGACTATGTAAGTTATCAAAACGGCAACTGATGACAGTACCCTAAAAGACTAGATCGCATTTTAAAGGAACAAGAATATCTGAAAACGACAATAACATGTAAAACGACATTGATTAGGATCAGAAAGTGAATGGAAAACAGAACAATGGACGAACGGAGGTTGGGAAATGAGAGAAACATTTTACAGTCTGCAGTCTCAGGAAAGGAGAGAAACCTGCACATGGTGGAGCACAGAGTATTGGACAAACATGTCAACTCATAAAATGAAGAAATTAAAAAAAAAAAAAAAAAAAAAGAAGGAAGTTAATTTGGATGAGAGTAATTTGGATAAAGCAGTACCTGATACATAGAGTTAAAACTAGAAAGTACTAATGAACACAAGGGAAGGAACGTGCTGAACTTTATAGAAATCCTCTCCTCCTTGTCCGACCCTCCGATTGAATTGCCTGCGCATATCTTGGATCACAATTTCCTTTAAAGTACTTAGATATCTCATTCCTTGGGGAATTGTCCTCAATCGATTGCAAAATTCGATATGCAAACAACGAAGACGGGGTAAGGCTCTTTCCCCCACCTTCCACTCTTTTAAGAGTAAAGGTCACATATGGAAAGAGATTCGAGATAAGGAAAACCTTTTCTGCTGCAAACCATTTCGGTTCCCACAAAGGAATCATAACCAAGGAGAAGGATCTTCAACTTCGGAAGCCTTTCTAACGTCGGCATTGGATCATCCTTAAGCTGAGGTTCAACCATTGTTAACTTGGTGAGGTTCGGAGAAAACTCGCTGTCTGCTAGTAACTTCACCAGAGGAACTGTCAGATGTAGTTTGTAAATTTGAGGACAGCTCAATATAATTGTTTTTGCATATTTGTGGAATTCATTTGTAGGATCATTGTCACCTAGACGGAAAATAGCTAGAGATCGTAGATTGCTAAATCTAATTTTTGTACCCTTGAAGTCTGGCTCCAAATTTACTTTTAATTTGGTAAGATTGGTAAGTTTCTCCAATTTGTCCAAATAATGGTGATTCGTGGCAACATTGGCCAACGATGCAAATTGATAAGATCCTCTAACCGCAATTTACTCTCATAGTAGAGCGGTAGATACAGATGTCTTAGCTGTTCCAATTTCCATATTTCGGGGAGCTGTGTCTTATCAATATGATAGTGGCTAGCCCGCAAATCTAATGTTTGTAGGCATTTCAAATTCCCTATGGATGATATCGAGTTTTCCACAAGGCTATCCTTTAGACTAAAGAACCTCAAGTGGATAAGATCTCCAATTTCTTTGGAAAACTTTCCGACTTTGACATTTTCAAACTTCAGAACTCGAAGCAAATGGAAACGATGGAGCTGGGGTTTCATTACTTGCTCAGAGAAGGTATCTAGTTCTGGACTGAAGCAAATAAGAGACCTAAGACGAGCATTCTTAATTTTAATAAGAGAAAGCAATTCACCACCGCTATTGCTATTCAAATAAATGGCAACTCTACGAACCTTATTGGTTGGAAGTAAATTTTTACTTGTCACGCCAACAGATGAAGAGTTGATTGCTTTGTCTTGGATACGGACATCAATAGCTTGTAGAAAATTCTCTTCTTGAGCCTTGGAAAAGCACAAGTCTCGCATAAGATCATGAATGCGGCATGTTTTGATTCTTCCAGTTGAGCCCCACTCCACCACTTGAACCATACACCTTTGTACCAATTCACATAAGCATTCATATGCTGCGTCCTTCGTGGATACGAATCCTTCGGCCATCCATAGTCGACATAGTTCGTTTGCCCTTTTTTTGTAATGCTCGGGAAAATAAGCCAAGTGCAAAAAGCTTGGCTTCAAGTGATATGGCAACTCATCATAACTCAAACCCAAAACCCAGGAGACCCCTAAGTTGGAGTCTTCTTGCTTGTTGATTTTTCCTTGCCTTAGAAGTGTCTTGATATTCTTCTGCAAAGTCTCCCACTCATCCACGGTTTCTTTACTAGACAGAAGTCCTCCGAGCATTGTAATTGCTAATAGCAAACCACCACAATAATCAAGCATCTCCTTGGCTAATTTTTGCTTCCTTTTGTCGTCTTCGGAATCTGCAAAACATAAATTAAAAAGGGAATGATCAACAACTAAATTAAAAAAATAAAAAAAAACCAACAAATTTCAAATTCGCAACTAAGCAAAAATAGATATATCAACAATTTAATTATCGTAAAGTGAGAAGAGATCGAATTTTGAAATATTACCTGTCAAATTCCTTTCAAAACACGTTTTCTTCTTGAGCAACTCAAAACTTTCACTCTCTTTAAAACACTTGGGTTCATGGACGAAACTATCTCGATTGGCATATAAAGCTAAGTCTCTGTTTCGGGTAGTGAATAACACTTTGCTCTCGGATTTGTCATTTGGGAACGCAGACTTCAGGCAATCCCATGTTGCAGTGGTCCAAATATCTTCAAGAACCACGAAACAATTTTTCCTCTTTCAGGACGGTGTAAAGCTCCTTAACTATTTGATCATCCACCACATCCTTGATGTACTTGGCTTTCTCCACAGTTGGAGAAGTAAGTTTAATAAAAATTCCTTCCCAAATATCTCTCGCTTGACATATTCGTGACACAGATGCCCAAGCTAAACGATCAAAGTGACGCCTGATTTTACCATGAAGTAAATTTGTCTTGCAAGAGTTGTCTTCCCGAGACCTCCCATCGCACAAATGAAAACAACTTTGTGAGGACTTCCTTCTTTCGTCAAGTGGGCAACCAGATCCTTGAAATTTTCTTCGAATCCAACAAAATCGGAATCAATATTATGCAAAAAAGTTCGTCTCAGACCAACTCGCTGCCTCTCATTCGAAGAACTTGCACCCCCGTTCTCCCTTGATTGTAGCAGTACCCCATATGCTTGGAAACTCAATCTCGACTTGGAAATCCTAGCACAAATCTTTTCAACTTCCGATCCAACCTTTCGGAGATCGATCAAGATGCAAGCAAACCTTTTGAGTATGAACTTTCTACCGCCATCACTTCTCGAAGCCGCCTTCAAGGCAAAAGTAGCTATGACATTCTCTAAATCATAGGCCGCTTCTCGTATTTCAGCAACATGGTTGTGCAACGTCTTGTCTCCTTGCCTTGCACGCAGATCTGCATCTTCTTAGAAACATTTTATTCGTTGCAATTCACTTTTCGCCTCTTCAACTTCCTCTGTGACTCCGGATAAGAACTTTGCTTCATTCAACAGCAAGTCACTGAGTCTCTCTATGACGAATGAAACAACAGCCTCAGCCATTCGCCGATGCAAATAACCGAGTATTGGACAAGAAAATGGTGTAAATTTTGGCCAAGGACTCTCAATAAAGTAGAAGCTTAGAAAAAAAGGCTAGATATAATAATAGAGTTAATGAAGTAAATTATAGCAAAACTTCAAGGAAGGTGCTCCATTACACGTTGCAACGCGGCTACTTTCACACCTACACACTCTGAGTCTTAGAGAAAGAAAATTTTGTAATCTTTTTCATAAAATTTGACTTCAATATGCAAATAGAGTTAGGTTGCTTGCCTTTTCACATTATATTTTGCAGGTAACTTTTGTCTTTATACGACAACGATTCCAAATAATTTTCTCTAGAACCACGTGATGGTCAGAATCGATTCAATTATTCACGGGCTCCACATCTCATACACCGATGACATAGCGTCATGCCACCACTTTCTATTCTCTCTCTCTCAATTTTTAAAAAAATATATATATATATTAGGAGTGTGTTTTTGTTTCTGGGTGACGTGGAAGATCGGCAAGTAAATAGTACACGTATGGATTATTATCCCATTTATAGGGACTTTTGACCTCTTATAAGGTAAGTCAAACATCAACATATCTGTCTTTTCAAATTTATCCTTGGACCGACCGAAAAATTAATTTGATACATTACGACTATCGTAATCTACAGTGATAATCTACCAGATATTGTCGGAATTATTATGAGCCACCGATGGTCAGTAATCACTAGAGATTATACTGGTAGATTACCTTACTTTATGATAATCTACCATATTATTTTTTATTTCCTCAAAATTCTACTGTGCGTTGTGCAGGGGATTTCGATCACCTTTGCCTTTCTAAGGAAAAAAGATGGACGGGATGGGGTTCGGTTCCGTTTTGTACTGTGGTGGGTAAAGGTTGACGAATTTGTAGAAGTTATCTCTAATGCGTGGCATTTTTAGTATTTTGATGGTTCAGTGGATTCTTTGGCTTCTGGATCGTCCAATTATGCTGAGGAAAAAAAAAAAGAAAAGAGCTGGAGCTCTAAAAAGTTTGGTAACATCCCTCGAAATCTCCAGAAAATCCAGGTTCGATTGGAAGAATTGTATAAGCTCTTTCATATTGAAGAATACTAATGGCAACAACGGGCGAGGGCTAACTGGCTTGCAACGGGTGACCGAAATACAAAGTTTTTCCACAACAGAGCCTCAGAGAGGAATGATAAGAATGAGATTTAAGAACTGGAAGATGAGTTTGGAGTCAGTGCAAAGAAGAAGCTATTAGATACCAATTGTCCCACGTGGAAAGATTACAAGATAAATAGTGGGTTTATAAAAGACCTTGGGTCCCCTCCCCTTACAAGCTGGTTTTGTAAAGGTGAGTTCTACCTAATAGATTCCTAACATATGCCGAAGTGGAACAGATTATCGAAAGGTATTTTCAAGATATATTTTTCGTCCTCCTAAGTGCTAGAAGAAGTTGTTGTGAAGAAGCCTGATTTGGTTGATCCATGCACTTCGGTTGAGATAAATGATAAGTTGTTGGCTCCATTTAGTGTGGAGGATGTTTGAAATGCGCTTTTTGACATGGCAGGTACTAAAGTCCCTTGATCAGATGACTTCCATGCAGCTTTTTACTAGAAGAATTGGTTGATAATTGGTGTTGATGTAGCTCGAGCCTGTTTGTATTGGCGAATGTACATAATTGTAATTTTGTATATTTGATTTATTTATTTCCTAATTTAGATTTATTTAGATTCTTCGATTTGTTGAATCCTTGATTTGAGGAAATCCTTGATTCAAGGAAATCATTTAGGTAAGGAAAGTTTGAATTTTGTAATAATCTAGATTTAGGAAAGTTTTCAGTTGTGAATCATGTATATATATGCAATCACATCAATAGAAAAGGCTATACCATAATTTTCCAAATCCCCAAATCTCTTTATGGTATAAGAGCACTAAGCTCCTGGGTCCTCTCCTCTCTCTCTCTCTCTTCCTTTACGCAACCCTAATCATCCCTCTCAACCTGTAAACCGAATGTCCCCTACCGGTTGACCAGACCATCGCTGCAACTCTCAATGGCCCCTCAAAATCCTCCCCTAACTACAAAAATCTCAATCCAAAACCCTCATGAACCTAATAAACCTCTCACAACCATCAACATTAACAATACTGTTAAACTCTCCACCACCAATTACCTCTCATGGAAACTTCAATTTCATGCAACCCTCATCGGATACAACCTTGAAGGATTTGTCGATGGATCATCACCATACCCACCAGCAATTGTTATGAAGGACAGCATCAACACTCCTAATCCAGCATACCAGACATAGGTTCACCAAGACAAATGTATTTTCAATGCTCTTGTTGGATCACTCACTGCACCAGTCATCCCACTCATCACTCAAGCCAACACATGTCAAGAGGCATGGGCAATCCTTTCCAACACGTTTGCAAAACCCTCTAGTGGACACATCAAGCAGATAAAGTCATAATTGAAAAATGCCACCGAAGGAGCACGAGGCATCTCTGATTATATGCAATTTATCAAGTGTCGTGCCGAAGAACTTGCAGTTTTAGGCAAATCACTTGACCAAAAGGATTTGATTGAGACAGTTCTTGATGGTCTCGATGACAGTTACAAACCTATTGTTGATGCCATTAACAACCGAGAGACTCTCATCTCCTTTGATAAGCTTCACGAGAAACTCATCAATCACGAGCTCTCACTGCAGGAATCACAGTCGTCTTCCTCTTCCTTTCAAGCAACTGCAAATCCTACAACCTCTCAATACTTGGCATCCCAATCATTCCTCAGGTTCCTTTTGTCCTGCACATCACAACGCCGTGCCAAAATCCTCTGGACGACGAGGTGATCGTCCTCTTCCAAGACCGTAACTTGGTTATTGTCAAGCATGTAATACTCAAGGTCACACCGCCAAACGGTGCCTTAATTTTCATTTGATTGCCACTACACTGTCCACTCAGAATCAATGACCATCAGCTGCCTGGACACCACATCCACTAGCACCATGGCAACCCAGCGCCCACTTCGCTACCACTACCACAGCTGACTCCCTTGCTTCACTCCTAGATAGTGGAGCATCTCACCATGTTACCGCCTGTAATAACTAGTTTTTCTGTAACATTACGATTTCTTATGATTTAAGAAATTTGTACGAATCATGAAAGTATTTATGGAAAAAGCCCGGTTAAGGGTTTTTATTATGTTTTGTGAGTTTTTATGCCTTTATAAGACTCGAAAATGATTGCTTAGTCAAGCAAATGACCTTTTAGGTAAAAATGAGTAAAATTGTCAAAATTTTTATGTTGGTCAAAGTTTGATAAAAAACGTCGACGGTTGACCAAAAAGTCAACTGTTGACCACGGGAGTCAAATCTTGGCAAGGAAGTCAACCGTTGACAAGAAAGTCAATGGTGGATGAGAAAGCCGAAGATTGACCCCAAAAAATCAAAGAAAAGACTGTACGGTAAAATAATTAACAGTATAGAAATTATACTGTGTAAAATCATTTTTCGGATAAGATAGTATGTTTCTGTTTCAAAACCACCATAGAAAATCAAGCACATTAATTAGATATCTTGGACCAAGTGGTTTCAAGTTATGAGAAAAATTTTATACAGTTCGTTTTTACACAGATGAATTTTGGACTGTAGTTCAGTACACCAATACTGTGTATAAGTGAATCCAGTATTGGAAATACCTTTGTTAACTTAAAAATGGACTGTACAATAAGGAAAAGAGCCAAACACACCTAAAGGTGGCTTACCTCACCCACCTTTTGAATAATGACATCATTATATTAATTAAGAAAAAATTTGGAAAGAATTAGGTGGTTCTAGAGCCATCCTTGGCCGGCCACATACCCCCCCCAATGTGCAATTCCTTGTTTCTTCAAGGGTCATTTTGCAATTCTCAAGAGTTGTCCCTCACCTATAAATAGGTGACCCCATAATTCAAGAAAATTAGAAAATCCAAACCAAACTTTGCCAAAATTTTCTTCACCCAAAATCCGAACTTGAGGAAGAGGGAAAGGAAGAAATTCAAGCCAAGATCAAGAGAAAAATTGAGTGTGGTGGTCGGTTTTGTGATTGAGAGCAAGCAAAAAGAGTTGGAAAAATTTTGGATACCCATTTTGTAGCTTAGGGCCGGTTGTGGGAACCAAAAAGAAAACAAGGAAAAAAAAAATTTTGAAATCAAGGGAGATTTAGGGTTTTGAGAGTTTGATTTTCCATCTAGAACATCACCCAAGAACTCAAGAGATTTTGGTGCCCAAATTTGGCCAAGAGGCCGATTGAAGGGGGAGGAAGAACAAGGAAGAAAAAGCTAAGTGGTGACCGGATTTTGGAGCTTGCACTACTAAAAATTGTGGATTACACGACGGTTATTTACCGTCGTGTAAAGTTTACACGACGGTTAGACAACTGTCGTGTAATCCAACGTCGTGGAAGATACCACGACGGTTCTAAAACCGTCGTGTTATCTCAATATTACACGACAGTTTACACCGTCGTCGAATCAAGAAATATAGTAGCAAACGCCGCAAATTGAGAACTTTACACGACGGTTTTCCTCAAAAACCGTCGTGTAATGTGTACCATTACACGACGGTTTTGCTCAAAACCGTCGTGTAATTAGGCTTGAATTTAAAAAAAAAATAGGCTTTTTTTTGGCATTGGCACACATTACACGACGGTTTCGGAGCAAAACCGTCGTGTAATGTGTGCCATCACAAAAAAAAAGCCTATTTTTTTAATTTAAGCCCAATTACACGACGGTTTTGAGCAAAACCGTCGTGTAATGGTATACATTACACTAGAATCAAATTCCATATGATTATTCAAAACAAAAATCCATTTTGGCATTTCATCGAGCTTGTGGTGAGCGGATAAAAACCATGTTAAAAAATGTGTGTAGAGTGCCAAAACCGTGCACAAAACATTCATCTCCAAAGAACAACAATTAAAAAAAAAACATTCAAACAACACTACAAATTACACTCCACGCAAATTATTAAAGCATTGTGTGTTCGTAGTTTTGTTAGAAAACAAGAAATTGAGTAATATGAAAGTTACCTTGCTTTTCTTTAAAGAAAAATAGTCACGGTCTTGATGGGAACACCAGGAGAGAGAGGTGGTGACGACGGCGGCGACGGAAAAAAATCGGGGCTATGGCAGCGGTTTGGGAAAAGTTTGAAGTGGCGGCGGCGTGACCGGATTTTAAGTTAGGGGGGGACGGGCGAAGGAGGTGGGGAGGAGAAAAGTTTGAGTTGTCTAGAGGGTTGAAGATGAAAATGATGATAAATGAAGAGGAAAGTGTATTTAAGTAATGGGTTTTCGTGCAAATTCTAAAGCATGAAATCTGAAAATTTTGAAAATTTTCGGAAGATTACACGACGGTTTTCTATAACCGTCGTGTAATCCTTAGATTACACGACGGTTTTGCTCAAAACCGTCGTGTAATCCTCAGATTACACAACGGTTTTTGTAACCGTCATGTAATCCTTTATTTTTTTTAATTTGAAAATTTGAAAATTTTGAAAATTTTCGGAGGATTACACGACGGTTTTGCTCAAAACCGTCGTGTAATAATCCTTCGAAAATTTTCAAAATTTAAAATTTTCAAAAAAAAAAAAAAAAAAAAAAGAGATTACACGACGGTTTTGAGCAAAACCGTCGTGTAATCTCGGGATTACACGACGGTTCTTAGAACCGTCGTGTAATCTCTTTTTTTTTTTTTTTTTTTTTTTTGAAAATTTTAAATTTTGAAATTTTGAAAATTTTCGGAGAATTATTACACGACGGTTTTGATGGAACCGTCATGTAATCCTTCCTTTTTTTTTTCTTTTTTTTTCAAATGCTGCCGGATTAAACGACGGTTCATCAAAACCGTCGTGTAATCCTTTGTTTACTCGACTGTTTTGTAAAACCGTCGTGTAATCTTGTTTAAGACGATGGTTTCACAAAAACCGTCGTGTATTTTCCGTCGTGTAAGCCAACTTTTGTAGTAGTGTTGTGTGGCTGGAAATTTTGAGCAATTTGGTAACCGGATTCTAGGGCAAGGAAGGCTGGAATTTTGAGGAACCAACTGACCAAAGAAGGCCGGCTGTTGGAGGAGGAAAAAGGGAGGAAAGGCCAAGCCAAGTTCTTGACCCAAAGTGAGGTATAATCCCTTGAACCTCTAAGTGTTTCATTTAAATTTCATTTGGGAAATTTAAATGTATTTCAAGCAAAGTTTGTATGAGCATAAGCTCACTTTAATTTGCTACCCTAGTTAGGAATTTAGTGTATGTGCTTGATTAATTAGGGTTTTATGGTTGGTGGTTATAGGTTGCATGCTAGATGATTATTTTGGTTGCTAGGGTTTTTCTATGTTTGTGCATGATGTTAATTTTGAAATTGCAAGGTAAAAACTGAACGTTAGAAACATTTTGCATGACTGTCTTAGGCTCCCGCTGTGGTCGGTTGAGGTAGGATGTACGTAATAGGACGTAAAACAAATTTAAAACCGAAAACTGTCATTTCGGGTAGAAATTGGCTAGTCTCGGGAAAAGCAGATTTTAAGGCCTTTAAAGGCCGAATTTGGGAAAAATCAAAACATGAAAAGTTGTAGATTAGGGTTTTTCCTAGGGGGCAAGGCAGACAGATTTGCAAAATGAGGCTCCAACGGCCTCAGTTTTGATCAAAACCTGAGCCTGACCGTGCCCAGAACCCATGCACGGCCAGGATTGGTGCAACAGGGCATATGATTAGGTAAACGTCCGAACTGGGTTTTACTCGAAACAGAAAAGTTGTAGGGTTTTTCGATAGCTAAAACTTTTGTGAAGAAAACTTTTCCAAAATCGGTTTATATTTTTAAATGGAATTGGATTTCAAAAAACTGTACAGGAAATAGGGAATTCCTGTACAGAATTTCTGAAAAACAATACAGAAAAACAGTGATTTTATGCATGCACTAATAAATTGACAATGGGAGGCTGTTCCAAAGGCAATTTCCAATAGTCAATAATTTTACAGATACTATTTTATGATTTCAAATATTTAAAGTTAAACAAAAAGATTTTTATACCTAAATATAAGTTTTTCCAAAGAAATGGGATTTTGAAACTTAATTTAAAAATAATCTGATTAGAGCGGATTTAAACCCTAGGGTTACTCAATGTAACCAAGTAGGACAACGTAAGAGTTAAGTAAGGGTATATAACTAGGGTTATATAAGAGTGTTGGTTATATTACCAACATTTCTAACCTTTACTTTTATTTGATAACAGAATATAATACACAGCAGTGTCCTGACGGAACTCAAGCTAGACCTTGGACACAGCGAACACAAACAAGGTAAGTACAACTCCGCCTACAGCATAGGCTTTGTTGTGTATACTTGCCTAAGTATGATGAAAATGCTATGTGTTATAAATGTTACATGCTAAATGTTATAAAAAGCCATATGCTATATATTAGGAAATGCTATGGAAAATGCTATGCTTTATGCTATAATAGGTTAAGGAAATGTCATGCTATGTATTATGAAATGCTATGGTTGTATGCTATGATCTAGGAATGTCATGAAATATGTTATGAAATATAAAATGCTATAAATATATGTCATGAATGTATGTTATGTAGATATGCTATGATTGATATAAGTCATGATAAGATCATGAATTAATGGTGTGAAACATCACGATGCATGTTCACCAATTAACAAGGATAAGATTAAGTATGAGATATTGAAAGTTACGATGGCAAGCAAGTTGCCTGTGTCGTACTGACCCGCGTTAGGTCGGGTTGGACTATGGATTGAGTTGGAAATGAACTGGCCGTCCCGACCAATTCATAGTTGCGCGCCCGGTACGAACACTTACGTTATGGGGCCCGTGAGATAAGATAAGTTAAGATGAGAAAGTTATGAATGAATAAGAAAGCATAATGAAGCATAAATTGGCTCATGCATATGCTAAGATAAGTTATAACATGTTATGGTTTATGTTAAGTATGATATGCTAGGATGTGTTGTTTATATATGTTATGTTTTGTGGTGTTGCGGTATAGAATAGTTGTACTTGCTGAGCGAAAGCTCACTGTCTTATGTCTATGCTGTAGGTAAACAACCTACAAGCAACTGATGATACAAGATGGAGGGGCATGACCTGGCGGACTGTGAAACGTGGGAACAAAACCGCTACGCGTTTTGATAATATTATGTAATTACATTATGAGTTTTATTTTACACCCGAACAACTTTAATTAATGTCCGATATGGTTACGTTTATATTTCGTGTGTAAGTACACTATGTAAAAAAAAAAAAAATTCCCACTGTTTAAGCTAAGTATAAAAATACGATATGCATGTATGTATGTATAGTAACGGCCTGTGCTAGACGGGTCATTACACCGCCGACTTGAGTAATCTCTTGATTCATACACCATATGACGGCTCCAACGACGATGTGATCGGCGATGGCACGGGTCTCCCAATAACACACACCGGTTCCATCTCTATTTCTACACCCTCTCACTCTTTTTTACTAAATGATGTTCTTTGTGTTCCCTCAATGAAAAAAAATTTGATTTCCATATCTCAATTTTGTTTGACTAACCATGACTCTGTAGAATTCTTACCATCTTCTTTTCATGTGAAGGACCTTCGCACGGAGGCAAACTAAGGATGGTGAGTACGAGTGGCCGTCGTCTTCCTCCTCCAAGTCACAACCTTTACTTGCTTTTTCTTGTGTCAAGACCACTTCGTCCGAGTGGCATAATAGATTAGGTCATCCGTCTTTTCAAATTCTCAAACACTTGATTTCTCGTTTTAATCTAAGTTTATCACGTCCTTTGTCAATGACTTCTAATTGTAATGCTTGCCAATGCAATAAAAGTCATAAGTTACCATTTTCTATTTCATTTATTGTTTTTTCTCATCCTCTTAAAGTTATATTTTATGATGTGTGGTCATCCCCGGTTACCTCAGTTGATGGGTTGAAATATTATGTAATTTTTGTTGACCATCACACTAAATACATATGGCTTTATACCCTCAAATGAAAATCATATGTTGCTGATGTTTTTGTTTGATTCAAGACTCATATAGAAAAATTCTTTGACCGAAAAATCATCACTTAATATTCTAATATTTTTTTTTGTGGGGGGGTACCAAGCACTTGATACATTCTTAGCCACTAACGGGATTTCTCATCTCACCACTCCACCACATACACCAAAACACAATTAGTACTTTGAACGGCTTCATCGTCACATAGTTGAAACTGGTCTTTTCCTACTATCTCATGCCTCCTTACCACTCACCTATTAGACCTATACCTTTGCCACTGCCGTTTATCTCATCAACCGCATACCCACTCCTTCACTCCAACTTTCGTCTCCATATGAGCGTCTTTTCCGAACTACTCTAAACTTCGTGTCTTTGGTTGCTTGTGTTACCCTTGGCTCCGTCCCTATTCTAAACACAAACTAGCTCCGCATTTAGCCCCATGTGTCTTTCTTGTTTATTCTCTCACTCAAAGTGCTTATCTCTACCTTGATCCATCCACAAACAAACTCTATGTTTCGCGTCATGTCAAATTTCTTAAGTCTATTTTTCCATTCTCATCTCTTGCAGGTCAAGTTTCTTATTTTGAGTCTGTCAACATCTCTGATTGGCTTCCATTGGTCATTTATCTTCCTTCCTAATCCTCATCTCAAGGGCCACTTAACTCATCATTTACATCTGCCCCTGCAATGCTGCCTTCGAGCGAGGTTCTACCACAACTGATCGACCGGACAAACCCAACCGGTCAATCGGACACCTCTCCATAAAATAACTTTGAAAACTTCTGCCATCCAGTTGACTGGACATTATCAACAGGTCAACCAGAAACCAACCCAGATCCCTTATGTGAAACACTCCACTCTTCGGTCTACCGGACATCTTAAACTGGTCAACCGGACGAACCAACTGAGCCAATTTTTGAAACCCTTCGCCCACTGGTTGACTGGACAACTCCAGACGGTCAATCGGACACCTCAAAACCACGAGTCAGCATCACCCGTTCCAAACACAACATTTTCAAGCCCATTTAGAAACTTACTATTTATGCCCAACTTCACCCTTTTCACTCCTCTGAACCTACAACTGTGACCCAGGCACTCAAAAATCACAAATGACATCATGCCATGTCAGAAGAGTATGATTATCTTGTTCGGAATGGTACATGGGAACTTGTTCCCTATGATCCCACGCAAAACATAGTCAGGTGTAAGTGGACTTTCTTAATAAATGTCTTTCTGATGGTTCTGTTGACAGGTACAAAGCTCGTTTAGTCGCGAAGCGATTTCATCAATGTTTGGGTGTCAACTATCATGACACCTTTAGTCCTGTGATCAAACCAACAACCGTTCGCATGGTTCTCAGTCCAACTGTCAGTCATGAGTGGTCACTACGACAACTCGATATTAACAGCATCTTTCTTCAAGGCCATTTATCGGAGGATGTCTTAATGGTTCAACCACCTGGATTCATTATTGGAGATCGTCCTACTCATGTGTGCAAACTAATTTGGATCAAACAAGAGAAATAAACAAACATAAAATTATTCATAATTTCAATTTTTCTTTGTTGAGTAATATGCAAAGCTATTTATGGTCTCAAGCAAGCTCCCCGGGCTTGGTACCATGAACTGCGTCAGTTCTTCGTTACCTCAGGCTTCTCCAACTCTCATGCTTACACCTCCTTGTTTGTCCTCAACACAGGTGGAACTATAGTCTACTTACTTGTTTATGTTGATGACATAATTATCACAAAAAACAATGATCGTGCCGTGCAAAATTTCATCGACCTCCTAGCCGTCGCTCAAGGATCTTGGCTCTCTCTCGTTCTTTTTGGGCTTTGAAGTCATTCCGCACCCTCATGGTTTGTTTTCGTCCCGACGAATATACATCCATGATCTTCTGATCCGCACACATATGACAGACACTAAGCCAGTTCTCACACTGCTAGCAACTACTCTGACTCTAACACTACACTCAGCACAGCATTATCAGATCTAGCTGAGTACAAGGTAGTTGTGGGGAGTCTTCAATATCTATCTCTCACTCGTCCTGATATATCCTTTGTGGTCAACAAGCTTTCACAATTCATGCATCGCCCAACTATTGACCATTGGAATGCTGTGAAACGAATTTTGCAATGTCTTTGTGGAACCCTTGATCAGGGTCTTGTTCTTCATTGCACATCCTTGTTGTCTCTTGATGCCTTCTTTGATGCAAATTGGGCTGGCAACAAGGATGATTATACTTCCACCAGTGCTTACATTGTATATCTCGGCAACAACCTGAATTCTTGGAGCTCAAAGAAGCAACGTACCATGGCTCGCTCCTCAACAGAGGCCGAATATCGATCCGTTGTTGCCAGTACCGCTGAATTAAGTTGGGTATGTTCTCTTTTAACTGAACTTGGCGTATCTGTACCTCAGGTTTCGATGGTCTATTACGACAACATTAGTGCGACTCATCTTTGTTCCAACCCAGTTTTTCAGTCACGCATGAAGCATGTTGCCTTAGACTATCACTTCATTCGCGATCAAGTTCAAAGCAGTGCTTTCCGAGTTGCCCATGTCTCGTCCGAGGACCAATTAGCTGATGTGCTTACAAAGCCTCCACATCATGACCATTTCATTACACTTCAAACCAAGATTGGACTCTCTTCTCGGAGCTCCATCTTGCGGGGGCATAATAGAGAATGCATGTACATAATTGTAATTTTAAATATTTGATTTATTTGTTTCCTAGTTTAGATTTATTTAGATTCTTTGTTTTGTAGAATACTTGATTTGAGAAAATCCTTGATTCAAGGAAATCATTTAGATAAGGAAAGTTTGAATTTTGTAATCATCTAGATTTAGGAAAGTTTACAGTTGTAAAACATGTATACATATGCAATCACATCAATAGAAAAGGCTATGCCATAATTTTCCAAATCTCCAAATCTCTTTAGTTTGTCCATTTAAATAGTGGGAAGTCGACCGCTAACTGGAATTCTACTTTTGTCTGCCTTATTCCCAAAGTCAAGGGATCAAAAAAATTTCTCGGAGTTCAGAACCATTAGTCTGGGCTATGTTGTCCACAAGATTGTCTCCAAGGCTATTGCAAACAGACTCAAAGTGGTGTTGTGAAAAGTTCTCCAAAATTATTCAGTGGTGGAAAAAGAAAACTAATTAGGATGGACAAATGAGAAGAGAAAAGATATTTAACTAAGGGTGAATTTGCAAAAATTGTTTTCTTATGGTAAATAGAGGGAAAAAAATACGATGGTTTATTGTTAAAAGAACATTTCAGTGGGAGTTCTATAAGAAAAATTGAATATTTTTTAGGGTAAAAAAAAAAATAAATAAATAAAAATCCCAGAGGGAAGTTAAAGTATTTAAAAAAACAAAAAAACCCCAACAAGTCGAAGATTTTGAACAATACTACAAAAGGGTAATCGTATTTTATAATGTAGTTGGAAATCCTACTATTTAAATTTTAACTATATATATTTTAAACTTGATGCCCTACCCTGCCTTAAGAACCCATTTAGTGCATGCGGGTCAAACTCATCCCATCACGCTCCATTTACATCCATAGTTCGGAGATTGGAGTAGATGTGATACTTCAGAATCTTTGGAAGGCAAGCTGCAGTTCCTAGTTAGGTGAAGATTCAAGATTGGCATGCTTTTTATGAAGCGTTGCCGGCATTAACTCATCTTGTCAGACGTGGGGTGAAGGTTGTCCAGGCTTGTTCTCGGTGTCCTCTACCGCTGAATACCACACATGCTTTGTGGGTTGGCTTGGAAGCTATAGAGAGTTGGGCCACTAAGTACACTTTGGCCCATTCTCAATCACTTCCCAGGTGGACCGTTTAGCTCATTTCGTATTCTTGTGGCTGTTGTGGTGCTTTTGATAGGCAGATTTTTGGGAGTTTTACTCCTAGTATTGGTGCGTGTTAAATACTTGGTTCGCTCTTGCACAGGGTTTTTCAATATGGATGATCGAGACTGAAGTAAGAGCACCGAAGTCAAATGTTATTGACAACATTCGAGGTATTTTTTCTCAAGATTGTAGTGGAATTGTCTCTTACAGTTTCTCTTCAGGGAATATTATAACCCACTTTTTAACTCGTTATGTTATTTTATCATCCATTAATTTATTTTGTATTGACTGTCAAACCATAGTTTCTTAAAGCATTTGTAAGATCTGATTTGATTGATTAGTGAAATGAAATCCCTAATTTAAAAAGAAAATTAGTTAATATGTAAATTTTCGTTGAACCGAAGATGGAACATGAAATTTTGCAAGGAGTTTGAGTTCCGCATGAGCCATGACACAATGTCTTAGCATTGTCCCTCTTTCGAGTCATCAAAACTTAAAAATGTCCAACAAAACAATTTCTTCATTTTGATCGGCGAAAAATTTAGCGAAGAGCTAATAATATTTGAAATAAGATCATCTCCAAAGCATTTTCCTAGACCAACGTTATTTTTGTCACAAAAGAATGTGAAAAGCAATATTATCTTACTTTATGCTCAAATATAATGCAATTTCTACTTTTTCTTAGTGTTATTTATTTATTTATTTATAGTAATTTTGGTCCGCATTGTTATGCTTTGAAACTTATAAAAGTAAAATTTTAGTATTTAAATAAATTGAAAATGAAAGTATTATAATAGATCATATGAAAAAGTCAAGACAACAACCAATAAACTCAAATGTTAAATTTATCATTGACCATACCTTATGGTAAGTTTGTAACACTATTTAGCATATAGCAAATTTGACATCAAATATAACACTATGTTGGAGAACATTTTTTTCATCCAAATGTCAAAATTTACTATTGACACAATAATTTAGTAATGAAAATTAGACTTGGTGGCCTATTTGAATTACCTAATCTAATAGATAACCTAACATTTATTTATTTAATTAAATGGCTAATGTATATGTTTTGGTCAATCAATTTTAATTAGGTAAATAGCTCTATTGGTCCCTGAACTTTTAATAAAGGTATTGATTGATTCCTAAATTTTTTTTCTTGATCAATCTCTAAACTTTTTAAAATGATGCCAATTAATCATTTTTAGTGACAAAAGTTTAATTTCTTGTAATTTTGTATAACGTGAGACTCACGTGACTCATATTTCCTTTAAAAAGGCTAAAACACCCCTAATTAATAGATAACCTTTCTGAAAAATAAATAATTAAAAAAAATACTTCTTCTTCCTCAACTCTCTACTTGAAGATGAAAACGGTAGTCCGAAATATGGACAAACCAAATCCAATGAGTCTCTCCGAGGCTTCTCAGTCTCCTCTCTCTCTCTCTAAACAAACTCATTCAATTACGAAGAAAGCCAGAAAGCACCCACCCCGAGAGCATTGCGTTGGATTCCTAAATCCTCCAAGCTCAACGCCATATAGATGTCCCAAGTCCTTTCTTTAACAAATTAATAAACCCAACCCTAAGTTCATAAAACGTAGTTCAGAATCACTTTTCGTTTTCTCATTCTAATTTCTTTGTCATTCACGTTAAACTCCGTCTCTTCTCAGCCTTTAACTTCTCAGGCACAAGATGTAGAAGAAAGTGAACGGCCAAAGAATCAAGACAACAATTCTCAGCAAAATAAAAGTCCAGATTTGCTGGAAACAGAACACACAAAGATTAATAGGGAGAGGCAGAGTGCCGTCGGAAAAAGACAGCCCAGATTCGCTGTCCTCGAGCTAGCGCGCTCCCATCATCGCCGCTGCCCCCTCGCGAGCCCGTCGATGAGGTCACCTCCTCGCGCCGCCCGTTGCTTCCGTCACCTAGACCCTCCGACTTCCTACCAAGATCTACCCGTTCACAATTTCCTCCTTCCTATCCAGCTCCTTCAATCAATTGATGTTATGATTTTGAGGGAGAAATTTGATATGCTATTTTCTGAAATGGAGTTGAGAGATAGAGAGTTCAGAGAAGGATTACAAATAGTGGTGGTGTTCCATGGTTATCAACAAAGAAAATGGTTTTCGTTTTGACTTTATTAAATATAAATTATAATTTTTAATTCTTCTGAACTTCATTATTTTTCTTCTTTTATCAAAATACCCCTTCATTGAAGCCATGTGCAACGCACGCGGATCAAAATAGTCTATTTTTAGATGGCCGTAAGGGTATTTTCCCTATTTGCATCAATACTAAAAGTTTAGGGACCTTTCAATAAATAAAAAAGAAGTTTCAGGACCCGTCGGCACCCTTATAAAAAATTTAGGAACTATCATGATAATTTTTCCATTTTAAATTTGCCCAAACACCCCCATTCTCTCTCTTCCTCTCTCTCTCCTCCCTCTGCTCGTTTCTCTCTTCCTTGTCATCGATTTGCCTTGGTTTGTGAAATTGGTGCCAGTGGGATGACTGCAAATCGCATTGCGACTCGTCATGAAATTTCATGGTGGTTGGTCATTGGTTGTCGCTCGCAGTTACTGAGGACACCTGATCGTGAAATCCCCGAGCAGTTGAGCTCGACCAGGCGCCACTTTCCAGACCAGCTCGTGACGGTGATGGTCAAGAGGAGTTGTGAGCTTTGATGGCTGGTTTGTCTTCTCCAACGACTAAGATTTCGTACCATTATTGCAGATCTATGAGGAAGAGAAAGAGAAGCGAATGGAAGAGCGAGAGAATCGAGAATTTGAAGAGGAGGGGGGGGGGGGGGGTCTATTGCGGGTGGGGGAGCGAGGGAGATGGGGGGAAGAGAGATGTATTTTTTGTTTTTTCTTTTTTTCCTTCAAAATAAATCACTGATTCACTTATAATTAATCATTACGTGATTATGAAAATTGATGATTTATATTTATCAATTACTGATTTACTTATGGATGGTTAATCAGTGATTTACAGATAGTTAATCATTTATTTACTCGAAGTCAATCAGTGATTTACTCAAAGTTAATTAGTGATTGATCCCAAGTTAATTAGTGATTAACTAAATATAGTCAATCAATGATTGATTATTTACAATATTGATTAACTATTTTAAGAGAAAAATTTCAACTAATTTTTAAAAACTTCTTAAAATAAAGTTATTTGCCTCTATATTTACATTGGAGATACTCTAGTATTTCTTGCTTTTGCTAACCAAAATTATGCAATTACTGCTATAAGTCCCCATTATTTTTGAAAAGGGAAAAAAGGAAAATTAGAAAGCTCTTTTAAAAAAAAAAACAGTGAGAGAGGTAACGAAAACAAAACAGTACAGACTGTCCACAACCACACGTCCGTCTTTTCATCTTTTTATGTTTTTTCTTTCAAATGTAACATATATATATCTGGGCATTTAACGGCCACGTTGTTGACTTCGTGTCAACAAATGCAACAATTAAAAATCTCGAACTTAGCACAACTCGGCGGACGAGAGAAGAGAGATTCAGATAATAGTATTTATATCTCGAAATCAATTTCGTTTTTCGCTTAAAAAAAAACCGAAATCTAATCCCTTTACCAAAATTCATCACCATGTACCTTTTTTCTCTTGAATCCTTCCTCTTCCTTGTGTTAATCTCCCTCTCCCTCTACTTCTACTCCTCTACAAAACGCAGCACCAATACTGGATTCAAAAACCACCCGATAGTCGGAACCCTACCAGAATTCTTGAAGAATCGCCACAGAATCTTCGATTGGATGGCCGAAGTCCTCGCCGCCTGTCCCACCAACACCTCCGTCTTCCACCGTCCGGGAAGAAATGGTGTCGTTACGGCCAACCCTTTAAACGTGGAGCACATACTCAAGACCAACTTCGAGAACTACCCGAAAGGCGACGACTTCATATCCCTTCTCGAGGACTTCCTCGGCCGAGGAATCTTCAACACCGACGGCGAGCTCTGGAAAGTCCAGCGGAAGACGGCGAGCTACGAATTCAACTCAAAATCTCTGAGAAACTTCGTCATGCAAAACGTCATCGTTGAGACCGAGACAAGATTGATTCCGATTTTGGAAAAAGCAGCTGAGAAAGGCCTGGTTTTGGATTTGCAAGACGTGTTGGAGAGATTCTCGTTTGATAACGTTTGCAAGCTGGCCTTCAACTACGACCCCGGTTGTCTCGCGGTCGACGAAAACTCCGATGCTGGCGCTGAGTTCATGAGGGCTTTTGAGACTGCAGCCGAGCTTAGCTCGGGCAGATTCAGGTACGCTATTCCTTTCCTGTGGAAGATAAAGAAGTTCCTCAACATCGGATCAGAGAGACAACTAAGAGAATCAATCTCCGCCGTCCACAAATTCGCGGAGGATATCATACGATCGAGAATCGGTCAAGAAAAAGGCGAAGAAGCTGATTTACTTTCCCGATTCATGGGGAGCCATGTCGAGAACAGCTCCCCGGAATTTCTCCGAGATATTGTGATTAGTTTCATTCTCGCCGGAAGAGATTCGACGTCCTCGGCTTTGTCCTGGTTCTTTTGGGTCTTGTCATCGAGACAAGATGTTCAGGAGAAAATCTTGAACGAGCTCGAACAGATTCGAGGACGAAACGGGAAAAATATCGGCGATGTGTATAGCTATGAGGATCTCCGAGACCTGCACTATTTGCACGCAGCGATATCGGAATCGATGAGGCTTTACCCTCCTGTTTCGTCCGACATGAAGAAGTGTCGGAAGGACGACGTATTGCCAGACGGAACGTTTGTGGGCAAAGATTGGTTTGTGTCGTACACCAACTACGCAATGGGAAGAATGGAGAGCATTTGGGGAAAGAATTGCCTCGAGTTTAGGCCGGAAAGGTGGCTTGACGACGACCGGGTTTGTAGACAAGAGAGCCCGTTTCGGTACGCGGTGTTTCACGCCGGCCCGAGAATATGTCTAGGAAAAGACATGGCTTATATTCAGATGAAATCCATTGCAGCTTCTATTATTGAGAGATTTGAGGTCAATGTACAAGAGAAGGAGAAGCGTCCAGAGATAATGTTGTCCTTAACTCTTAGAATGAAAGGTGGTTTGCCCATCACCGTAAGGAAACGATAGGTGTGGTGAGGAATTTTAGAAGAAACCTGTCGATATCATTAGTGATGGGGATCGGGAATTGATTTAAGAAAAGTCTGAAATCGTGTAGACTTACAGTTATGTTGATACCATATGAGTAAAAGTTTATTAATATTGTTTGTCCTGTGCTAGTTATATGTCTCTTAATTTATATTTTTTGTAGATTAGTCTTTGAATTTTTAGTTTTTGTAGTTTTAATCGCCAAAATTGATGAAAAATTTCTGAAATTTAACTGATCGGATAATTATAGAAATTTTTTTATGATATAGTAACTATATTAAGTGCAAAACATTTTGCTTTTCAAAATATTTAGTAACATTAAGTAGAATATGTTTTTACACCTTAAATGATTTTGTAAAATTTTAAGTTATCATTCAATTAGCATATATTATTTTTGCTAAATTATACAAATTTACCTTAGTTTTTTTTTAATAAAGGATTATCAAATATTAAAAGTCCAAGGAATGATTTATCAAATAAAAGGAATTTAGGGATTAATTTCTTACTATGTTTATAATTTAAGGACTAATAAGAGTCCTCATAACCCAAGGGGGAAAAAAAACACTATTTGTAATGTTGAGCTTAATTAAGAGCTTAATTAATTTAAGAAAAATGTTAAGAACACCAACTTCAATCCCAATTTTTGAGTACTAACCTATTTGACATATAAGTTGTCATTATTTATTGATAAGTGTTTAAAGCATTGCCACATCAATTGATTGCATTTATTAATGAAAATATACACGTGAATCGGTACTAAAAAAATTAGGATTAAAGTTGGTGTCCTTAACACTACTCTTAATTTAAAATAACCTAAGTTTAATAAATATGCTTAGTGTCTTATCATTATTATTATGAAGAGTTTTATTAGTAGTAATGTTGATTATTTTATATAAATGCAATTTTAGAATTTTTGTGCTACTAGAAATGTTAAATACATTTTTTTAAGTAACTATGCTGAAAAGAGTTGACAACGCTGGAAGAGAAGCTGATCAATATGCTTGGTCCATATGATCTTTTGTATAATGGGTAATCTAAAATTATAGAGTATACTTTAAATGAGATTTATTAAAGTTTTTCTATGGATTTATTTACAAAGAAAATATAATTTTAAGGCTCTAGCACAATTTTAAATTCTTTTGGGCACTTATTGTAGTTTTCAAAACTTGTTTTATTGTTGTCTCTATATGGATTTTACACCTGTCTTCAATAAGCTGATAAAATTAAAATCTTCCTAAAAAATAATACACATTTTTAGAGAAAGAAAGAAGAGAGAGAGGCTCTGAGAGAAATTGAGGTTTTTGAGATCTGGGGCCAGTGGTCTGGCCTTTCGTTGGGTTGTTGGTCTCTATCGCTTGCAGGGGAGTTCGCTGTGGTTTCCGACATCGTGCTCGTGCTATTAGAGGGGTGGGTCGGGGCTGTTTCGGAGTCGAGCGTGGAGAGTTGGTCACCGTTCATTGTCCTCAAATCCGAGTGCGTCCGTCGCAAGGGCTCGTGGATACCACGAGAGCTGGGCTGCAGGGCGGTGGTGAGGGGGTTAGATCGGTGTGTGGGCCTACATTGCCGGTTGTGGGTGGCGTGTGTCCATGATGTGCAGCCAGTTTTTCCTCCTTGTTACTAGCCTTCTTTCCACAATGGTCCGATCGCACTGATGGTTACTCCAGTGTTGATGGGCGTGGCTTTGCCAAAGGTTGCAGTGGTTACCCTTTTTTCTTTTGTCTATTTTATGTATTTGTTTGTAATAAGGGTGGAGGTTTCCCCTGTGGTCCCTCGAGTAGGTTTTTGTGTTGATCGGGTTTTAGCCGTTGTTTGGCTGGGTGTTATTGGTGGGCGAATCTTGTGTTCGCGTCACCCATTGTAGGAGTTATTCTCCATGTTTGGGATAGGGGATTGTTTCGGCTTTTTTCGAGTGGGCTAATCATCTGCGTGTTGTCCTATTGGTTTGTGGACTTTGTATCCATTTGGTGGTTCCCTAGTCGTTCGGTGGCTTGCCGGTAAAATTATTTTGGGTTCTGTTCTGGGAGTTTGTCCTTTTATTAGTGTCTGTCTCTTGACCTTTAGTGGCTTGATAATAAAATTTATTATTTAGTCAAAAAAAAAATTTTAAATATGTAATAACTAAATTTTTACGATCTTACGTTCTCTTGTAAAGAAACTTATGTTATGTTTTAAAGATATTTATGAGAAACCTGAGACAAGGTTTTTGTGTGAAATTTTAAGTTCTCACGATACTATGAGACTTGAAAATAATTGCTTAACTCAGTATGTACCATTTTGGGTCAAAAGAATAGAAAATTTTACGTTTGCATGATTTTGCATGGCGGTCAAAGTTTGACTTAAAAAGTCAAAGTTGACCTAAAAAGTCAACAGTTGACTAGAAAAGTCAACAGTTGACTAGAAAAGTCAACCATGTGATAATACTGTTTTATGAACAAGCAGTATGGAAAATATACTGCGAAAAATCATGTTCCAGACAAGATAGCAAGAGTAAGATTTAAAATCACCCTAGAAAAATCAAGCACATAAATTTGGGGTATCTTGGGCCAAAGGACTTCAAATTACAAGAAAATTTTTATACAGTCAAATTTTACGCAGATAAATTTTGGACTGCAGTGTAGTGATAAAATACTGTTATTAATAGTTAACAGTATTGAAAATATTTATGTTAGCATGATATTGGACTGCCTATCATGAAAAAGGGCCAAACAAGCCTTAAAAGCTTGATTACATCATTTAAAACCCTAATTATGACATCATCAAGGGAAGAAAAAAATAAAAGAAATTTTTGGGATAATATTGGATCTTTCTAGTGCATGGTGGCCGGTTCTATTGGGGCCAAAATTTAATTAAATTTTTCCCAAGGACTTGAAGGAAAAAGGAGAACAAAAGTTATTTGCAAAATAGTCCCAAAAATTCACCTATAAATAGGCCTTGTGGGGGGCGGTTTTTGGCTGGAAAAATTAGAGAAAAACAGCCAAACTCTTGCCAATTTCTCCCTCACAAAATTCGGAAATCAGAGAAGAGAAAGGAATGAGTGAAATCAAAAATTTTCTTGGGGTTTTGTTCCTAAAGGTTCGGTTTTGCACTAGGGAAAAACCAAGGGAAATTTAGAAATTTTTTTGGGGTTTTTAGGGTGTGTGGCTGAGTGATTAAGAGAAGGAGAAGAGCTGAAATTTTTGGGGCCAAATTTTGGTGAAGAGTTCGGCTTGGAGAGGAGCAACCAAGGAGATCAACCAAAATTTTTTTTTGGTGCCTTTTGGTGGTGTAGCCGTGAGCCAAGGGAGCTAGGGGGGAGGAGGAGATTTTGTGACCAAACTTGACTTTGGTCTAAGGTAAAATCTAGAGCCCTAACTCTCTTAATTGAGTTCAAATTTAAAGTAAAAAGATGATTCAATTTGGTTGTAAGGACATAAGTCCATTTCCCCATTTTATGCCCTAAGTTAGTAGTATGTGCTTGATTTGTAGATCTAAGGGTGTATGGTTCAAATTTTTGCATGATTTGTGTTTATTATGGTTGATTTTCATGCTTAAATGCTTAGGGTTGTGTGTCCCCTGATTTGGTCAGAAAATCTGCCCTAGGGCAGTGCTTGAAGCATGTTGATTTGAGAAGCAAAGTTAGGGTTAATGCAAACATAGGCTTAAGACTTTTGAATTTGGTTTGTACGGATTCAATTGGACAATTTCATGGTTCATGCAGGACGTTAGAAATGCTGTGTGTTTGCCCTATAGGCTCCCGAAGTGTTCGGTTGAGGTAGATTTTACGAAATAGGACGTAAACCGGTTTAAGCAACCGAAACTGCCAATTCGGACTCAAACTGGCCAGTTTCGGGAAAGTAAAAATTAAAGGCCCTTAGAGGATGAATTGGGTAATTCGTAAAACATGAAAGTTGCTCGGAACGATTTTTCCTAGAAGACAACGCGGGCAGAATCCAAAAATGAGGCTCCAATGGTCTCCGTTTTTACAAAAATCCGTGGCTGATCTGCCCAGACCCAGTTTTCAGGGTCAGCCAGCTTCAAACAAAAACTGACGCAAAAATAAGCAGAACTGGATTTTTTGTAAAACACAAAAGTTTTAGCATTTTTCGAGAGCTACAACTTTGGTGAAGACAAGTTTTTCAAATTACAAATGGATTTATAAACTGGTATTGTTTTATGAAGAGTGTGCAGGGAACCGAAAATTCCTGCACATGAGTTTTACAAACAGTTTTCGAAAAAACTGTATTTTTGCTTAAAACTGTCCCAAAGGTAGTTCTCAATCATAAATGACCTTTATAAAGAATTGTTTTAAAGATTTGAAATAGTTACAAAAATATTAAAGAGATTTAAAGCTAAATTTCTTAAATAGTAAAAAGATAAGAAAATGGACAGAATTTGTAATCAAGCCAAGGTTTTGAGGAAACCTAACATTTTGTCAAGAATCTAGCCCAAGAGATTATCCAAAGTAATCTCTTAAAAGAAATAATAATTAATTCCAAACAGTTAAATGGCTATTTTGTGACCAAATCAGATATCTAGTATTAGGGGACATACAACTAGAATTTCATCGGCATGTTGGTTAGGACACCAACATTGCATAATAAGAATTAGACTCTTACCTAAGTCCCTATTCAAGCAGGATAAGGCCTGCAGCTGTGCCCAGTAAGAAAACAGCCTCAAGAGGGACATAGTGAGAGAGGTAAGTGCAACTCCACCTACAGCATGGGCATTTTTAGTTACAAGATATGCGAGATTATGTATGTTATGTGCTATGATTTGATATATCAAGTTGATGGCATGACTAAGAAATAATTACAAGTTATATTCATGTGACATCATGAAGCATGCTCACAAATAATGAGAACAAGGTCAAGATGACAAATAAGTATGATGGCAAGCGAGCTTGCCTGTGACGTACCGACCCGTCCAAGGTCGGGTAGGACTGTGGAATGAGTTGGAAATGGAATGGCCGCCCCAACCACTCCATAGTTGCGCGCCCGGTACGGTCACTCATGATAAGGGGCCCATGAGCAAGTTAAGAAATAAGAGTATGATTAGAGAATATGATAAATTAAGCATAATAAAGTATAATTGGATCATGCATAATTAGAATATATCAGGATATGCCCTGCTAAGTTTATAACTGTTTATGTTGTGGATTAAATAGTTGTACTTGCTGAGCGAAAGCTCACGCCTTATGTCTATGCTGTAGGTAAGCAACCTACTGGCGCTTGTTGATACAAAATGGTGGAGTTGGCGGGGCAACTGTGAAAGAAGGGATAAGCCGCTACGTCTTCCGTAAAATTTATGTTTCATATTTTATGTTTATATTATTCCAAACAAGTACTTCAGTAGTAAAAAAAAAAAAAAAAAAAAAAAAAAAAAAAAAAAAAAAAAAGCTTCACTATTTTTGGTTAAATAGATAAGTATGTAAAACAAGTCAAGTATGTATGTATGTATGTACGGTACGGTCCGTGCTAGGCGGGTCGTTACAGAGTTGGTATCAGAGCGGTTCCCTGCTACCTGAATTCACAGTTCGCCTGCCATCGCCACTATCATTGTAAGTTAAAGTTAGTTTATGCGTAAATATTTATTATGTGATTTGGTATGTAGATTCGTCGACATGGATCCGGATCACGTTGATGCGGACCGAGAGGCCATATCGTCATTTTATGAGGCACATCCGTTATCCTTTGACGGTACGAGTCGCACGATATCCTTGGGAGCATGGTTATACGACATGGAGCTTATTTTCCGTACCAGCCATATCCCGGGTCGGTTGCAGGTTTCTTTGCGTAGTCGATGCCTGACTGGAGACGCCCGTATTTGGTGGATATCAGTAGGGGAGCCACAGCTACCCAGCCGGACTTGGGCGCATTTTCGCTCACTGATGGTTGGACGTTTTGGGCCGATATTGGATTACGGGCCAGGAGCGCCTCAGCGTGATCCCGACATTTACAGAGATATGTATGACACGCGATACCACAGCTACACACTTGAGTGGCATGCATATCCTCACGAGACCATGGCCCACTACTGCATGAGATTTCAGGAGGCCATGTTGCCCTACGTTTCTCAGGACATGACCCACCCGGTATTGGGGCGTGACGGTTTTGCAGAACGGCTTACCTAGCTGTATTCGCCAGCATGTTCCTTTTCCCTCACCCAGGATGACCGTAGAGTACATGATAGAGGAGATTTTGCGGGCTGAGGTACGCGCTAATACCGAGCCCACAGGGGCCGCTGAGGGTGATCATCAGGCACCCGTAGACGACGCTGGTATAGGGGAGCCATTATACGAGGTAGGACCCGCACCCCCAGAGGAGCCGATCCCTGCAGTTCCAGAGCAGGAGGTGCCAGCTCATGAGGCCGAGGAGCCGGAGGATGCTGAGGGTGACCCTGAGGCCGGCGACCAGGAGGAGGACGATATTATGGTCATACTCGGAGATCCACCAGCCGATCCCATTATCATCGATATTTCTAGTGACGAGGAGGATGATATTGAGGAGATGCCAGCTGACCCGCCAGCAGATCCCATTGCCATCGACATATCCAGTGACGAGGAGGGCGATGACGAGGATATGGAGCAGGCAGGCTGGTTTGAGGACCAGGAGGATCTAGCTGACGATCCAGAGGAGATTCTTTTCGACGACGGAGATTGGGAGACCGACTCCGACACAGCTGCCTAGAGGACGATAGAGATCGCTATTTTGATTGTCCATGTACATTTATTTTGACCTTAGTGCTGACATGTACTTGTTGATTTCTTTTTGGATGACAGGCATGTACTGATGGAAAGTGGTAGCCACTTCCATCGCCATTCTTTTTGGGTATATGTATGATGGTGAAGTGTTAGACACTCCCATTGCTATTTTTGTTCATGTATATAAAATATTATGAAACAGATATGTATTTACAGTATTATAAGAACAATGTACCTATTGTAAATATACAAGAAACAGTTCAATACCATGTTATGTTATGATCCCGAGAATCATGTTATGATATAATACGTTACGATTATGTAAGCCATGATACAATATGAACATGATAAGAATGATTATGTTACGATTCGATGAATTATGATATGGTACATGATGAAAGAAAGGATATTACTAGTTCGATAATATCTTTTCTTATGATTTAATAGGAAATAAAAGATGGTACGACCTCGCAGAACAATGCCTGTGAACCAGAATCCACCTGCACCGGATCTAGCAACTGTTGTAGCAAATTTGCAACGACAGTTACTTGAACAACAGCAGGAGACAAATAGACTCCGGGAGCAGTTAGCTCAGATCCACCAGAGACCTCAGGCTAACGAGGTTCCCCCTCAGAATGTCAGAGTACCTCCAGTAGTACCCCCGGTACCTGATATTCGACCAGAGGTTCAGCCAGAGGTTCCAATAGCACCTGTAGAAGCACAAGCAAACTTACCTCCAGTACGGGAAGATTTACTTTATGAGAGGTTTAGGCGAATGAAAGCGCCGGAATTTGAGGGACCAACAGATCCGATTGCCGCTGACAATTGGTTGATTGACATCCAAGTTATTTTGGATTTTATGCGGCTGACTGAGCAGGAAAAAGTTCTCTGTGCTTCCTGCGCTCTCAAGAAAGACGCTAGACACTGGTGGATGACCGTCCAGATGCGTCGTGATGTTACAACTATGAGTTGGCAAGATTTTGTGTCAGAATTCCGGACAATGTACTTTAACAGAGAAATCTTGGCAGCCCAGCAAGATGAATTTACTAGTTTGAGACAAGGATCGATGACGGTAATGGAGGCTGTCAATAAGTTTGAACAGTTAGCCCGATTGTGTCCGGAATTGGTGCCCAGTGAGACAGAAAAAGTTAGATTGATGATGAAAATGTTTCGGTCAGATATCGCCAAGCAAATCAGTGCTGGTGAAAGTCCACCTACTCGAGTGTCCGATTGTATAAGTCGGGCCATAAGAGCAGAATATTGGAATAACCGAGACAAAGAAGAACGGACTCAGTTTTTTAAAGCAAGGAAGGAAGAAAAGGCCATGGGGAAGCAGACACAACCCCGTCAAAATTTTGAAGTGAATCAGAAAGGTCAACCCCGTAATTTTGCTCAAGGCTCTAAGCAGTTCGGAAGGAATAAACGAAAGGAAAATTCTTCTGACCAGAGTCAGCAAAGGAATTACCCTCAGAAAAAGGTTGCTCGTGGGAACGAGGGAAATAACAACAGCTACCCAGTGTGTACTAAGTGCGGGAGGAAACACCCGGGAATATGCCGGATGGGATCAAATGCTTGTTACCTCTGTGGCAAGGAGGGTCATTTTGCAAAGAACTGCACTTTGAGCACCCAAGGCCAGAATCCCTCATATCTTCTGGCCAGAGTCAGCAAAGGAATTACCCTCAGAAAAAGGTTGCTCGTGGGAACGAGGGAAATAACAACAGCTACCCAGTGTGTACTAAGTGCGGGAGGAAACACCCGGGAATATGCCGGATGGGATCAAATGCTTGTTACCTCTGTGGCAAGGAGGGCCATTTTGCAAAGAACTGCACTTTGAGCACCCAAGGCCAGAATCCCTCATATCCAAGCCGGAACCCTAACAGCCAGTTGCATGCAGTCCAAGCAAAGCTCGAAGGACCTTCGATCGCTCAGGGCAGATTAGAAGCTCCTGAACCGCAAGCCAGAATCTACGCCTATACAAAGGGAGATGCAGAAGCCGGAACTTCGCATGTGGTGACAGGTCAGATTTCTATCGCCACTTTTGACGCAATTGTCCTATTTGATTCTGGTGCCACCCACTCGTTCATATCGTTGGAATTTGCTCAGAAGATAGGAAGATGTGTGGATAGTCTAGAACAACCTTTTAAAGCATCTCTGCCATCCGGAGAAATTTTGTGGTCCAACTTTTGGATACGAAACACATCCGTAGGAATTTGTGGCAGAGAATTATATGTAGATCTCATCGCGATCAAGCTTCAGGATTTCGATGTGATCTTAGGAATGGACTTTTTGAGTAAATACAACGCCAAGATTGACTGCCGAAAGAGGTGTGTGACGTTCAACCCTTACGGCGAAGTAGAGTTCAACTTCTATGGTCAGTCTCGGAGCCCAACAACTCGATTCGTTTCTGCACTCAGGGCTTGGAAAATGTTAGCTAATGGTTGTCAAGGATATTTAGCTAACATGGTGGATAAGGATCAAGAAATGGAGCTGACACCGGAAGATGTTCCTGTTATTAAGGAATTTGTAGACATTTTTCCAAAGGATTTGCCGGGACTTCCTCCAGAAAGGGAAATTTCTTTTGAGATTGAGTTATTACCTGGAGCTGCACCAATTTCGAAAGCCCCTTATCGTATGGCACCAGCTGAGCTGAGAGAACTTCAAGTGCAGTTACAAGAACTGCTCGACAAAGGATTCATCCGACAAAGTTATTCTCCATGGGGAGCACCCGTTTTGTTCGTCAAGAAGAAGGATGGATCATTTCGAATGTGCATCGATTACCGTGAGCTAAACAAGATTACGATCAAGAATAAGTATCCTCTTCCAAGGATTGACGATCTTTTCGATCAACTCCGAGGAGCAGTCGTGTTCTCAAAAGTCGATCTACGATCAGGGTACCATCAGCTCAGGATTAAGGAGGCAGACATCTCCAAGACAGCTTTTCGTACTAGATATGGGCACTATGAGTTCTTAGTTATGCCCTTTGGATTAACTAACGCTCCAGCTGCCTTTATGGATCTTATGAACCGAGTATTCAAGGAATATTTGGACAAATTTGTCATCGTTTTTATTGACGACATCTTGATTTACTCAAGGTCCAAAGAAGAAAATGCGCAACATCTTAGGCTGGTGATGGAAACGTTGAGGAAAAATCAGCTTTATGCTAAGTTCACAAAATGTGAATTTTGGTTGGAGAAAGTTCATTTCTTGGGACATGTTGTGTCGAAAGAAGGAATTTCTGTAGATCCTTCAAAAGTGGAAGCAGTAAGCTTATGGCCGGTACCCAAAAGTATTACGGAAATAAGAAGTTTTCTTGGGTTAGTCGGATACTACCGACGATTCGTTGAGGGATTTTCCAAGATTGCTGCTCCACTCACAGCCCTTACACGAAAAGATAAGAAATATGAATAGACTCAGAAATGTGAAGAAAGTTTCCAAGACCTCAAGAAAAAGTTAACAAGTGCACCCGTGTTAATTATCCCTGATGTTGACGCGGGCAATTTTGTAATTTACAACGATGCCTCTAGAAACGGACTAGGAGCTGTCCTGATGCAAAATGGGAAGGTGGTAGCCTATGCGTCAAGACAATTGAAGAATCATGAACGGAACTATCCTACACATGATCTGGAGTTAGCAGCAGTAGTTTTCGCATTGAAGATCTGGAGACATTATTTGTATGGAAACAAATGCGAAATCTACACTGACCACCAGAGTCTCAAATATATTTTTACTCAGAAGGAGCTCAACATGAGACAACGTAGATGGCTGGAACTTGTAAAGGACTACGATTGTGAGATTCTTTATCACCCTGGAAAGGCAAACAGGGTAGCGGATGCTTTAAGTAGGAAATCCTCGGGCATGTTGATGTCTATTGAAGCATTTCCTAAGCCACTACAAAAAGAGATTTCTGAGTTCAACCTGGAAATGGTCACCGGGAAATTATCCTCTCTGACTCTTTAGTCCGATCTTTTGGAATCCATCAAGGCGCATCAAGGAAAATATTCATTTTTGCTTAAGGCACAACTTTTTGGCAGTAAGAACAAGGAGTTCAAGACCTCTGCCGATGGCACTATCTACTTCAAGGAAAGGATCTGTGTTCCCGACTTTGAATTTTTGAAAGAGCAAATCATGACAGAGGCTCATAAGACGCCATACTCAGTACATCCAGGAGCTTCCAAAATGTACAAGGATCTTCGAGAGAACTTTTGGTGGCCAAAAATGAAGAACGAAGTAGCAGAATTTGTGTCAAAATGTCTAACTTGCCAGAAAGTTAAGGCTGAGCACCGACATCCTGGAGGAGAATTACAGAAAATAGAGTTCCCTGAATGGAAATGGGAGCAAACTACTATGGATTTTGTAGTAGGATTACCCAGGACGGTGAGTGGAAATGACACAATTTGGGTTGTGGTGGATAGATTGACCAAATCAGCCCACTTCATTGCAATTAAAGCCACCTTTTCAGTGGAAAAATTGGCCGAAGTCTACGTATCGCAGATTGTTAGGCTGCATGGAGTACCAAAATCCATTATTTCAGATCGTGACGGACGTTTCACCTCTCGATTTTGGACCAGTGTCCATAATGCTATGGGGTCAAAACTGAAGTTTAGTACAGCTTTTCACCCCCAAACTGACGGCCAGTCGGAACGAACAATCCAAACATTGGAAGATATGCTGAGATCATGTGTTCTGGATTTTAAAGGGAACTGGGATCAGAAGCTGCCGTTGATCGAATTTTCTTACAATAACAGTTATCACGCTTCGATTGGTATGGCACCATTTGAAGCCCTTTATGGAAGAAAATGTCGATCTCCTATCCACTGGCAGGAAGTTGGACAGAAGCAGCTGCAAACAACAGATTTCATCAAGAAGACTTCTGAAGATATTAAGAAGATTAAGCAAAGGCTCGACATAGCTTTTAGCAGACAGAAAAGTTATGCCGATAAACGTAGAAGGCCCTTGGAGTTTCAAGTTGGAGATGCCGTGTTCATTAAGATTGCTCCTATGAAAGGGGTAATGAGATTTGGCAAAAAGGGAAAGTTGAGTCCGAGATATACGGGACCGTTTGAGATCCTTGAAAAGATTGGAAAAGTAGCTTACAAGCTTGCTTTGCCACCAGAATTAGCTGCAATGCACGATGTGTTTCATGTGTCAATGCTGAAGAAGTATGTACCAGATCCATCGCATGTACTTAGTCAAGAACCAGTAGAAGTTCGAACGGATTTGACATATGAAGAAAAGCCAGTTCGAATTCTGGATCGAGAAGAGAAGGTCCTAAGGAATAAAACCATTCCCCTGGTTAAAGTATTATGGCGCAACCATAAGGTTGAAGAAGCAACCTGGGAATTGGAAGATGAGATGAGAAAGAACTACCCCGATTTATTCTAATTTTCGAGGACGAAAATTTTTAAGGAGGGTAGATTGTAATAACTAAATTTTTACGATCTTACGTTCTCTTGTAAAGAAACTTATGTTATGTTTTAAAGATATTTATGAGAAACCTGAGACAAGGTTTTTGTGTGAAATTTTAAGTTCTCACGATACTATGAGACTTGAAAATAATTGCTTAACTCAGTATGTACCATTTTGGGTCAAAAGAATAGAAAATTTTACGTTTGCATGATTTTGCATGGCGGTCAAAGTTTGACTTAAAAAGTCAAAGTTGACCTAAAAAGTCAACAGTTGACTAGAAGAGTCAACAGTTGACTAGAAGAGTCAACAGTTGACTAGAAAAGTCAACCATGTGATAATACTGTTTTATGAACAAGCAGTATGGAAAATATACTGCGAAAAATCATGTTCCAGACAAGATAGCAAGAGTAAGATTTAAAATCACCCTAGAAAAATCAAGCACATAAATTTGGGGTATCTTGGGCCAAAGGACTTCAAATTACAAGAAAATTTTTATACAGTCAAATTTTACGCAGATAAATTTTGGACTGCAGTGTAGTGATAAAATACTGTTATTAATAGTTAACAGTATTGAAAATATTTATGTTAGCATGATATTGGACTGCCTATCATGAAAAAGGGCCAAACAAGCCTTAAAAGCTTGATTACATCATTTAAAACCCTAATTATGACATCATCAAGGGAAGAAAAAAATAAAAGAAATTTTTGGGATAATATTGGATCTTTCTAGTGCATGGTGGCCGGTTCTATTGGGGCCAAAATTTAATTTAATTTTTCCCAAGGACTTGAAGGAAAAAGGAGAACAAAAGTTATTTGCAAAATAGTCCCAAAAATTCACCTATAAATAGGCCTTGTGGGGGGCGGTTTTTGGCTGGAAAAATTAGAGAAAAACAGCCAAACTCTTGCCAATTTCTCCCTCACAAAATTCAGAAATCAGAGAAGAGAAAGGAGTGAGTGAAATCAAAAATTTTCTTGGGGTTTTGTTCCTAAAGGTTCGGTTTTGCACTAGGGAAAAACCAAGGGAAATTTAGAAATTTTTTTGGGGTTTTTAGGGTGTGTGGCTGAGTGATTAAGAGAAGGAGAAGAGCTGAAATTTTTGGGGCCAAACTTTGGTGAAGAGTTCGGCTTGGAGAGGAGCAACCAAGGAGATCAACCAAAATTTTTTTTTGGTGCCTTTTGGTGGTGTAGCCGTGAGCCAAGGGAGCTAGGGGGGAGGAGGAGATTTTGTGACCAAACTTGACTTTGGTCTAAGGTAAAATCTAGAGCCCTAACTCTCTTAATTGAGTTCAAATTTAAAGTAAAAAGATGATTCAATTTGGTTGTAAGGACATAAGTCCATTTCCCCATTTTATGCCCTAAGTTAGTAGTATGTGCTTGATTTGTAGATCTAAGGGTGTATGGTTCAAATTTTTGCATGATTTGTGTTTATTATGGTTGATTTTCATGCTTAAATGCTTAGGGTTGTGTGTCCCCTGATTTGGTCAGAAAATCTGCCCTAGGGCAGTGCTTGAAGCATGTTGATTTGAGAAGCAAAGTTAGGGTTAATGCAAACATAGGCTTAAGACTTTTGAATTTGGTTTGTACGGATTCAATTGGACAATTTAATGGTTCATGCAGGACGTTAGAAACGCTGTGTGTTTGCCCTATAGGCTCCCGAAGTGTTCGGTTGAGGTAGATTTCACGAAATAGGACGTAAACCGGTTTAAGCAACCGAAACTGCCAATTCGGACTCAAACTGGCCAGTTTCGGGAAAGTAAAAATTAAAGGCCCTTAGAGGATGAATTGGGTAATTCGTAAAACATGAAAGTTGCTCGGAACGATTTTTCCTAGAAGACAACGTGGGCAGAATCCAAAAATGAGGCTCCAATGGTCTCCGTTGTTACAAAAATCCGTGGCTGATCTGCCCAGACCCAGTTTTCAGGGTCAGCCAGCTTCAAACAAAAACTGACGCAAAAATAAGCAGAACTGGATTTTTTGTAAAACACGAAAGTTTTAGCATTTTTCGAGAGATACAACTTTGGTGAAGACAAGTTTTTCAAATTCCAAATGGATTTATAAACTGGTATTGTTTTATGAAGAGTGTGCAGGGAACCGAAAATTCCTGCACATGAGTTTTACAAACAGTTTTCGAAAAAACTGTATTTTTGCTTAAAACTGTCCCAAAGGTAGTTCTCAATCATAAATGACCTTTATAAAGAATTGTTTTAAAGATTTGAAATAGTTACAAAAATATTAAAGAGATTTAAAGCTAAATTTCTTAAATAGTAAAAAGATAAGAAAATGGACAGAATTTGTAATCAAGCCAAGGTTTTGAGGAAACCTAACATTTTGTCAAGAATCTAGCCCAAGAGATTATCCAAAGTAATCTCTTAAAAGAAATAATAATTAATTCCAAACAGTTAAATGGCTATTTTGTGACCAAATCAGATATCTAGTATTAGGGGACATACAACTAGAATTTCATCGGCATGTTGGTTAGGACACCAACATCAGGATAAGGCCTGCAGCTGTGCCCAGTAAGAAAACAGCCTCAAGAGGGACATAGTGAGAGAGGTAAGTGCAACTCCACCTACAGCATGGGCATTTTTAGTTACAAGATATGCGAGATTATGTATGTTATGTGCTATGATTTGATATATCAAGTTGATGGCATGACTAAGAAATAATTACAAGTTATATTCATGTGACATCATGAAGCATGCTCACAAATAATGAGAACAAGGTCAAGATGACAAATAAGTATGATGGCAAGCGAGCTTGCCTGTGACGTACCGACCCGTCCAAGGTCGGGTAGGACTGTGGAATGAGTTGAAAATGGAATGGCCGCCCCAACCACTCCATAGTTGCGCGCCCGGTACGGTCACTCATGATAAGGGGCCCATGAGCAAGTTAAGAAATAAGAGTATGATTAGAGAATATGATAAATTAAGCATAATAAAGCATAATTGGATCATGCATAATTAGAATATATCAGGATATGCCCTGCTAAGTTTATAACTGTTTATGTTGTGGATTAAATAGTTGTACTTGCTGAGCGAAAGCTCACGCCTTATGTCTATGCTGTAGGTAAGCAACCTACTGGCGCTTGTTGATACAAAATGGTGGAGTTGGCGGGGCAACTGTGAAAGAAGGGATAAGCCGCTACGTCTTCCGTAAAATTTATGTTTCATATTTTATGTTTATATTATTTCAAACAAGTACTTCAGTAGTAAAAAAAAAAAAAAAAAAAAAAAAAAAAAAAAAAAAAAAAAGCTTCACTATTTTTGGTTAAATAGATAAGTATGTAAAACAAGTCAAGTATGTATGTATGTATGTACGGTACGGTCCGTGCTAGGCGGGTCGTTACAAAATATCCCTCTTCCTCATCTCTCTCACTCTTCAAACGATGCTTCCCTTTTTAACGTCTCTAGAAGAGAAAATCCAACAACTTACCTTCTTCATCAAATCTTCTCAACAAGCTTTGTGTTCCTCAAAATTCAGAGACTAAGTAGTCATTTTAGTCCTCTTCAACCACAAATCAAAGTAATATCCAGCTCTCTTTAAAACCTCAAACTTGGATTCAAGATAGAACCCATGTTTCTTCATGCTATTTTAAGTTCAAAGCGAGGTTTTATAGCGTTTTTGGATCCCAAATGCTACACGCTATCTAAGATGAGTTTGAATTATGATTTTTAATTGATTTTGAACTTATTTGAAGCTAGAATTATGATGTTTTAAGCTGTGGCTTGTTTGATAAGTTTAGAGAGATGAATATGTTCATAAAGATAGGGTTGATGTCTTCTTAAGAAACTTATTTGAAACGAAGAAAGATTGAGTTTAATAAATTAGATAGAAGAATTGGAAACTGATTTTGATGGGAATTTGAAGTTAGAGTGGGTCATTGTTTTATAAGCTTTTGTTGAGTTGCATGAAAGATGTTTGCGAAAATGCTTTAATGCAATTTCTGAAACTTTTGTAGCAGATAGTAGGTTTATAAAATCGTTTTCTCTCTCTATATATTTAATTTGAAGCTGAAATTTTGTGAGGCATAATAGACATATCATTCATGCTCTGTACAAAATTTCATGCAAAATGGATTTAAATTGAAATTTTGATGGATTTTCAAAATTTAGGTACTGCTGCTGGAATTTTTGTGGACAGCAACTATGTAAAGACCTTGTGTGTGCAAAAATTATATTTTAAGATACTTTAAATGGTTTGAAACTTTAGTAGTGATACTATACTATGTGTATTTTCAATCAATGGTGATTTGATAAATTGTATATGTTTATTTGGTCATAATCGATTACATTGAAGTAGTATAGGATTAGTTGAGTATATATATTTTGAGAAATGAACAAAAAATGTAAAATGGCTTAATCATGACATTAGGACAAGCACGATTATGATTTCTTCAATGGTGGACTTGACTTTTCTGTATCAGTTCAAAGTTTAAAGAGGTAAGTAGGAACTCCATTTACTTTTTCATGAAAACTTGACATTTAATTATTTTTAATCATGATTATAGTTTTGAAAGAAATGTTATGACTGATTTATTGTCTTTTAAAGTTCATGATTATGAGCATGTAAATCAATGAAAGATATGATTGAAGGAAATGTTTTATGAATGTTTTAAAGTTTTTAAAAGCTATATGTGGCTTATGTTTGTAAAAGATGGGGATAGATATGGAATGTGGTAATCCCACAACCATATAATAATGTTATTGGGATTGATTGATACCCACGGATGGATCCCAAATGGGACATGACTGATACTAACGTTTGGAATCCCAATGACATCCAAAACTTAAAATGATAACTGATGTATGATTCTGTTATTTAGATCAAAATGTGTCATGTCTCATGGTTTGCAAGATGTGTCTAATTGTTTGATATAGTTTTCTTATTCAAGTGAACTATTTAGAAGTTTCTAACAAATTTATGTCAAGTAAGATAGTCTCATTGTTTCGTTTTTAAGTATGTTCTACTTACTTGGTTTTTGGTTCACTTTAAAGTTTTTATGACATTGGCAATGAGGATGTTAATGTCGAGTCGACATAAGGGCGAGCTGAAGCTCTTTTTGGTAACCAATGACATGGAGTTCAAGTACATACTAGATGGAAGTTAATGAAAAAATTGTTTTTAGCATTTTGGGTGCTTCGCCATAGTTTTTTTTTTTTTTTTTTTAATTTTTAGTATAAGACAATCTTTGATAGTTGTACATATAACTCTTCATATTTTGCTATACTAAGTTATTAAGAAAGTTTGTAATATTTTGTAGTACTAAATCAATTTATAGCTATCTAAGTTTTTCCTCCATTTGAGTGTTGTCACTTATGTTATATGTCAAGAATGTATAGTTTAGTGGCATATTCTAGTTAAGTTTAGTTATAGAATAAACTAACTAGGGGGTGCTATAGTTTTGGTATCAGAGCAAAATGGTTATAATGTTTTTGTAGACTAAGTATGTGTAAGAACCCGAAATTCGTGATGAACCTATTATTTCCTTTTAGACAAGGAAAATCCAAATTTGAATCTTGTATGTCGATATAAAGCTCATGATTTGAGTTAAATATCAGTAAATGTATGAGTTCTCGTTTAATTAGCTACGAGACTCAATAATAGTTTGCTTTAGTCAAGCATATGGCCTTTTAAGAAAAAAAAGGCATAGTGAATTTCATGATTTCATGTTGGTCAAAGTTTGACCAAAAAAGTCAAAGTTGACCAAGGTTGACTTTAGGTTGACCAAAGTTTGATTGAGATGGTACTGCAGTGTAATTAAAGTATGAAAATTATACTGTAGAAAACCGTCTTTACGAACGAATAAGCAAGAATAAGCTATGAGACCACCCTAGAAAAATCAAGCACAATATTTGGAGCAATAAGGACTAAATAGTTTCAAGTCCTAAGAAAAATTTATACGTAGTCCAATTTTATGCAGATAGATTTTGGACTACAATTCAGTATGATAATACTATTTTAGGACAAAACAGTATTGATATTATCAAAGTTAGTAAGAAAATCGATTGCATAATTATATTAATGGATTCTTGGAATCAAGTGGATAATTATGCAAGAATTGGAAGTCAAGTAGCTCTACCTTAGTCGATCACCCGCAGGGACTAAATTGCAAATATTTTGTCTTTATGGGCAAAAGTGTAATTTTTGGAAAAGTTAGCAATGATGGTGAAAGCATGATGTCATCAAGGTGATGTAAGCATGATGTCATCAAGGTGATGTAAGCATGATGTCATCATGATGAGGTAAGCAAAACTTGTGCACCAAGGAAGCAAATGGCCGGCCACCACCTAGAGGGACTAATTAGCAAATATTTTTGCTTCAAGGACCAAAATGTAATTTTAGAAAAATAAATAAATCCAAGTTCAAAGACTTTTTGGCAATTTTGAAAAGTTTCAAAATCCCTATAAATAGGGGTGTGGGTGACCCATTTTTGTTCACCAAAATTGAAGAAAAGCAACTAGGTTATGCCAAAATTTCTCCTCAAATTCACCCTCAAAAATCCGAACTCAAAGAGGAAGCAAAACCCAAGGGAAAAGTGTTAGGGGTGTTCGGCTTTCTTGATGAAACAACAAGCAAGAAGTTGAAAATTTTTTGGAACCCATCAACCAAGGGGAGGCCGGTTGTTGGGAGGAGCCAAGGAGAAAGAGAAAAGCTTGGATCAAGCAAGCCAATCCTTGTGAGTAAACTAGGTATAAATCTCTTGGCCCTAAGCTTTTAAATTGAGCTTCAATTTGAAATTTAAGTGTATTTCAAGTTGAATTTGTATGAGCATAAGCTCAATTTAATTTCTTGCTTAGGTTAGACTTAATTATGTGCTTGAATTAGTCTCAGGGTGGTTTGATTTAAGCTTGCATGGTTATATGCTTATATTTGCATGATTGAATGTTTATGCTTGCATGATATTAGGGTTTGCATGCATGCCTATTAAGTGTTCGGTATATGTCCCCAATATGCCTAAAAAGTTATAGGTTATGCATGTTTATGTTTAAGCTAGATTAGAAGCTTGAATGATGCATGGTAATGCAAACCTAAAGTTTTGCAAACCCTAGTTTGGTGCAAGAACACCTAAGGGTTTGCCCTTGCATGAAAATGTTTAAATAATGCATGGATGTATGTTTTACATTAAAAAGTGCTGCATGACTGATATTAGGCTCCCGCTGTGGGCGGTTGAGGTAGTGTGTGCGTATTAGGACGTAAAACCAACTTAAGAACAAAATTGCCAGTTTTCGGGTAAAACTGGCCAGTTTTCTGGAAAGTCGATTTTGAGGCCCTTAGAAGCCGAATTTGGAAAATGTTAAAACTACAAAGTTGTAGAAAAAGGGATTTTCCTAGT
>VYVB01000669.1:0-87489 GCA_009761775.1 Ficus carica | reverse complement strand
TATGGCTGACATGGTAAGATTCTAAATACGTTCGTGAGAGTAATGACATCCATGAACTGATGAGCTTGTATAATAACTATTTCTAAGATGAGTACTTTTTTATTTCTCAGCTACCAAACTAATTTGTCAACAACATGATCTTATATTTCTTATTTTTTCTGGTTGGATGTTTTGGTGTATATACATACTTCCACAGAATTACTTCTTCAACTGAGCGTTAAAAATGCTTGATATAATTCTGTTTTGGCAACGGTTTCTGTGTTAAAGAAGACTCTAACAAAAAAAAAAAAAAAAGAGAGATAGAGAGAGAATGTGTGTTTATATTGTATAAGTGAAATTGGACCCATCATCTAAATATAGGATTGAGTTAGATCTTTTTTGTCACTAGTGGATATCGAGATTTCTTCTATAAACAACGGTGATGGGGTTAGTTTCGCACTAATGATCTCCTTTTGTAAAGAAAAAAAGGATGTTTTCATTTGTACTGTGCATACCAATTCCTCAACTTGTTTGAATTGTTATAATCGGTTCGGTGTATGCCTATGTCTATAACGAACTGAAATCACGGACAAAATCATAATTACTCCATAGTTAGATTTATTCACATCCAAAACAGAAGCAAAATGGAAAGCTCAATTGTTATGAAAAAAAAAAAAAAAAAATTTCAGAACCGAAATGATCAAACTCAAATATATATTAGATTGAACACCTATTTTTGTCGTTTTCTTTATATTTTAAATTTTGGTGTCGTTTATCATTGTTTCATCATTCAAATTGTTGTCGTTTTCGAACATCTGCTCCCTGTACTCAACTGTGTTGTTTCCTTAATTATGTTGTTTATTTGCTTTATTTCGTTTATCAAAGTTTATTTTTACTTGTCATGCAGTCAGGTTTTCAATTTCTCCATTGTTTATTGTTTTTACTTTTTGTGTCGTTTATATTTTTCTTAATAGTTGTCGCTTATTCTCCTTTTTTTTTTTTTTTGATCGTTTGCTTTCACTTTTCATTTATTTTAATTTAATTGTTTAGAAATTATTGTTGTATATTAAATTTTAAAAGGTAAATTAGGTCGATCGACCTTTTTTAATCATCTAATCTAATAAATGACTATTTTATTTAGAAAAAGCCATTTGTCATTTTTCAGATTTAATCAATCAGTGATTGACTATGTCAATCAGTGATTGACTATAAAATTTAGTTATTTACATTATAATTAATCAGTGATTGACTGTAAGTTAGTCACTGATTGACTATTATGTGGTTAATTCTAATTAATAAAATTAATTAACCATTTTAGAAAAAAATGATAGTTTAACTAATTTTTAAAAATTTTGATTATTTATTAAAAAATTAAAAAAAAAACTATTTAGTTATAAATCTCAATTTTATATCGTTTTCCAAATTCCAGATATTACGTCGAGAGAAGAGAGAGAAGAGAGAAGATGTCGAAAGAAGAGAGAGAAGAAGAGATTCTAAAGAAAGAATGTTCTTGAAGAAAGTAAGATTTTCTGATTTTATGATTAAACAAACTGTACAGGACCCTCTCTACAAATATATGACATTCTATAACAAACTCTTACTCTAACTGGAAAAAAAAAAAAAAAAAAAACCTCTTATTTTAATCTGTAGACGATAGACACGTGTACAAATCGGTTACAACAACTTTAACTAACATTTATCATCAGCAACTATACTCAGTCGTTATTTATCCAAAAAAAACACTGTACCTGTTTATTGCACCAAAAACAAAAAAAAAACAAAAATTAAAAAAGAGGAATTACTTCTAATGACAATATCTTATGTGGCTATATTATTTTCGATCCCAAAGTGGATGAAATAGACAAATTATAGTAAACTAGGAAATAATGAATTACTACCTCAAGTCTTGCTTTTGTTTTTTTGCTTTGGTTTTTTTTTTTTTTTTTTTTTTTGTTTTTTGTTTTTTTTTTTAGTTTTTAGTTTTTTATTTTTTAATTATTATTTTTTTTGGTCGATAGTTTCCTCTTTTGTTTCCTCAAAAAGTAGTTGCAATGACAGGTCTGGCACAATTACAATGGATTCTCCGATATTTAAAAATTTTAGTTAAGGTCTCAAAATAACATATTATGTTTTTAATGGTATTTTAGCTTTGTAGAATTTTCTTCTGTTATCGAGATTTTATCTGATATGTATGAATTTTTTTTAAAGGTTTTTAACATCATATTTTTCTACGTTTATAATCCTAACATATCATAAAGTGGTACTAATTGAGCACTTTTGAAACATACATTTCCGTAGTTTATAAAATTGTTTCCAATGTTTTTATTGATGTCAGTATTCTCCGATTGATTTTTTTTTTTTTTTTTAAATCTAGAGAATCGATATTTCTATTAATATCATTATTCATCCTTGATTCATCATACCTGATGGTCTTTGACGACCGAATTTCATCAACAGATATACGTTCGTAGTATTTTAGGAATTCAAGTGTATTTGGCTAAAATTAAAACACAGAAATCATTTCGTTGGAGCAAGCTTTTGGACTACTAGTAATTAATGTAGTACAATAAATCTCAATCAAGTCTACGGTTTCCCACTTAATTTATCTTTATCAAAGGAAGACTACGGGTGTTTGGTGAATGAGTTTAGTTTAAGATTTTTAAGTTTCAATAGTAATTTTTTAGAAAAGATAAAAAAAATTTCAGAAAAGACAAAAAAAAAAATTTCAGAAAAAAACAAAAATCATGATAAAAAAAATACAATTTAATTTAAAATGAACTAATCACCAAACATGTCAGTCGTGTTATATATATCATGGAAAATCTTCGGAAGAAAAACAAATTTTAGTGTCAACTTTAATTGACTAATTGCTATTATCTTATTTAGGCAAGGATATCCTACATATATAAAAGAGTAGATAAAAAGTTACTGTTTATTTTTTATAGTAAAAAACGCACTGTTTTTTTGTTGCCGTGCAGCTGACACGGGGAGGAGAGGGAAGGGAGAGAGAGAGTTGGGTTTTGAAACTTTTTGAGGTTTTTTTGGTTGTTGTGCAGCTGACACACGGAAGGGAGAGGGAGAGGGAGAGGGAGAGGAGAGAGAGAATGTGTTTTGGGGGGGGGGGGGGGGGGGGGGCGGGTTGGGTTGTTGGTTTTTGGGTTCTTTTTCTTGCTGACAGAGTCGGAAGAGATATTTTTTTTCTTTTGCTCGTGGGTAAGGGAAGGAGAGAGAGAGAGAGAGAGAGAGAGAGAAAAAAGAGAGTACGAAGTGTGAGAGAAGAGAGAGAAAAAAAGATTTTTTTGTTTTAATATTTACTTATATATAATTTTTTTTAAAATATATATAGAGTAATTAATTTAAATAATATCTGAATTTTTTTTAAAAGTGACAGTTTGATCCTTATTTTAAAAGTAACTCGTTTAAAAAAATAGTTATAATTTTTTTTTAATTTTTCAGAAAAAGATAAATATTGAGATAAAAAAATACAAATTAGTTAAATTTTAATTGAAAAGCCAAACGAAGCATATATCTACTAATATATAAAAACATCAATATGTAGTATTATTCATGAGCTTTAACCAAAACGAGCACCATTTCATTTTTTTTTAAGATTTGTTTTGTTTTTTTCGGCTTTTTTAACCACTATTTTTAAAGATTATTGTTGCTATTCGTTCCACATGTTGGCTAAAGGTCTTCTTGAAAAAATACACCGTTCCTTACTTTAGATGCTTTGGTAGGTCCCACGTGAATATTGAGAATATGTTTTATCTCTCTTTCTTTCCCTTTTTTTTTTTCCTACTTTTTTTTTCTTCGGTGTGGAACCTGTCATTAATGAGAGGACTTTCTTTTCATTTTTCTTTTTGTTTTCTCACCTTCTGAAAACAAAAATATATTCCTACATTATAAAATAGTAGATAAGTAGAAGATTGGAGAATGAAATTACTTTATCATCAAGAGAAAGAGAGAGAGAGAACATTTTCTTTGTATCACATACACACACGGATATATATATATATATATATATATTACTTTAGAATTTTGAATTCTTCTTTTGCTTTAGAAAGTTTCGTTTAAACAACAGGAAAAATAGTTCTTTTTTATTGTGAGCTAATGATGCCTTCAGGTTTCAAAACAAAGTTAATAGAATTCTTTCATTTTGGAATTTCATTTTTGCTTTTATGTCATTTTGCCATTATTTTCGGGCATATTCATGTTAAATTTGTGTTTGGATCGAGTTTTCTTGTTTAGAAATTTCCTACTTTTGTCTGCTTTTGGAATGATCATCCATCCTACTGTAGTTTTAGAAGCTCATTATGCAGGAAATAGGCATATATCCAATATTGCTTAGGATAACACCTACTACAACTTGTCATGTGAGAACTCAGATTTAGAAATGTATTAGCATTTCATCTATACTTATTTTGCTGCAAAACTTTGAACAAGTAGATATAAATATTGCCGCTAGCATATTGTTTTACAGTTTAAAATGTTTCTAAAAATAAACTTTTTTTTTTAAAACTTTATTTGCAGTTGTATGTGTATATGTGACTCTATATATTAAACTGTGTGTAAACTATTCATATTGACTCTTTTTTTATTTACGTTTTACTTGATTATTATATTTTCAAAACGTTTTTTAGTTTTCTTTTTCCCAATCATCTTTTTCACTTTTTGTCTTTTTCTGAAAAGTCAACGAAAATTATAAAGTATTTTCAAAAGTCAGTGAACATCAACTTATTGTAACGACTTAGCTTTTCGGACTGTTAACTAGCTTACTAATTCTTATTTAATTTATTCTTAACACTTATTTATGTTTGGTTCTAAAAATACATAATTTTTTTTTTATAAATCATACTCGTACTACAAAAGTTTGATTTACTAAAATTTTAACTGAGGAAATTGAAAACCTCTAGATAATAATTATCTTATTCAAATTCGTATTTAGATAATATTTAAAAACCTATAACTTTATGTAAGTTAAAATGAAAGAGCCTAAAGTCTTTTTCTCATAAAGTACTCATAATAGTTTAGTAATACCAAAACATTGGAACATAATAATAAATATAGTCGATACAAAATAATTTAAGAAGTCAAAATGCGGAAATTAAATTCGTTGTGGTATCTCACTCCCTTCCTCATCGCCTCCGCACAGCTTCGCCCGTCCATAAATATCTAAGTAGCGGGCTATTTACTCATGTTACCTACAGCACGAACACACATGTATGAGCTTTCGCTCAGTAAGTACAAACAATATCTCACAAAATATTTTTATAAAATCATATCATCACATGTAACATCATGAATGTTAAAAAATGCATGTGATCTATGTGTGTTCAATTATGCTTCATTATATACATGTCTTATCTACTAAGGGCCCCTATGTCGTACCCATATGCGCACAACCAATAGAGAGTTGGGGGAGTGACCCTCCATCAGTCTCTAAAGTCATATCTTATAACTTTCGTTCTTATCATATTCTCTTACTAATTGGAGGTTGGTACGATACTTAATTCTATTTTCGTTAGCCTCATTCTTATTATTTGTGACAATGTGTAGATTTACATGTCACTATTCATCTATTATTACGGCATATATATCTGTGAGACATGTCGATCTTATCAGTGCAAGCGAAATTATGCATGTTAAATGATTAATTAACGCAATACATATGGCTTATATATTCATCACTTCGTCAAGGTAAATCATAGAAAACATAGAATATCAATAACGAAAAACATTTTGTTCTATGTTGTAGGTGAGGTTTGTACTTACTTATTTTATGTGCTTAAACTTCCGGAGTTGTATATCATACTACGCAGATTTGAGAAATTGTCTTGATTTAACAATATCTCATTATTAGATAGAATCATAATTATATTACTTATTTATTTATTTATTTATTTTATAAACTAAAGTGAGCTTAATTTACTTATATCATAATTAACCTTAACAATTGATTCATATTAATTATTAAGTGTTAATTAATATTAATAATTAAGTAGTTACTTATTGATTTGATATTAATAATTAATATTTTGATTAATCTATTAATTAATGTTTAATTAATCTCTAGTTAATCATCCATAGTTATTTTGATGATTATATCAATGATTAATAATTAATTAATCTCTAGTTAATAATGTATTGTAATTATGTAGTTACTCAACATAATAATCTTAATTATTATCTACTAACTCTTATAATTAATTAATTAATTAATTATTAAGCAATCAATTAATTAATTGCTTAATTAATTACATTTAGTTATGTATTAATTAATTAATTAATTAATCAATCAAGGTGATAAAAAGTCACCTAAGTGTATACCTCCTATCTATTATTGGACTTGTAAGGCCTAATCCCTTTAGTTATGATTATTTAGTTGAGCTTAGGTAATCTCCTGGTATATTCCTAGTAATCCTCTAATGTTCTTAATCTTAGCCTATTTAAAACTTGTGATTCAACTTTATAAAGTTAGGGTTTTTCACATTATTTGATCATACACTTAATACCAACTCATTTCATAACGAAGTATGTTCATATGTTATGATTTATCCAAATGTCACATTTTAATGTTTAATTATTTTATCGGTTGTAGGATTTTAGATTTGAGTATAATCCCGTTTTGGACACTTGATAACTTGTTGGAAAGCTTAAAACATCTAGTTTTTGTCTTTAAATTTTTTTTTTTTCCAAGATTTCAAATATTTCAAATATTAATGTGGACGTTTTCCTAAGTGTCTTATGGTAAAATCTCAGTTTATCAGATTGCAATACAATAATATGTGATTTATTAAAATTTATGTACATATCCGTTTCAAACGCAATATATCTCATTTTGAAGCTTGAGATGTCTAATTTACAGCGGTAAAGTTATTTCCTTTAGTACTTGAGTGTTGCATACCAATAACTTAGGTTTTGTTAGTGTTGGTCCCACATTTGTACCACAAGTCCAGATGCATGGGTAAGGTTAGAAAAATCATAACAATTCACTTAAAAGTCCAAATAAGGAAAAAGATATGTCGTGGGAAAGTTATAGTGTCTATTTCGCATGATGAGAATAGTTTTGTAAAACATTATGGCTTACAAACTCAAAATATACAAAATCGGTGGTTAGTATAGGGTTCCAGTAAAGACTTTCGGTTCGTAGTCCAAACTTTTAAAATTCACCAAAAACTGCACATTTATCCGTTCAAGGTGTATAATACCTTGTTGGAAAGCTTAAAGAATCTAGTTTTTAGATCTATAACTTATAATCCAAAATTTTGAGACTAAAAGGTTCGGAGTACATAAAACCCGTGGCTAGACTGTACCCCAGAGGTTCATTTTCTCTCTAGTTTTGTGCATTGTTTTGTGTCACAACTTCAAATGCTCATAAGTTTAGACATACAAAGCAAACCAAGTGATTCCAAGCCTAAAATGAAGCTTATCCTCTGCAGAATCTTATCATATAATTTATTTTTCATACCAAAGTTTCTAATGGATGCTATATTACCACAATAACTACAAGCTTTAACAAAGTTCGTAGATCTAACCGAAATACTCCGTAAATCCTTTAAGATCTTGGAACTCCAAAGTTCTTCTCAAAACTTTTTCCTAGGTAAGAAGAAGTCTAATATTAAGATTATAACTAAGCATCATACTTTAGTTCTCCAAAAATGACCTAAAACACAAGAATACAACTAGGTTACCTCTAGTAAAACGTCCTCTAACTCCATTTCACACTTCTTCGAACTTGGTAACGGAGTCGCTTAGAGCTTGAAAATGGAGGGAGGAGAGTGTTAGAGGGGCGTTGGAGATGGAGAATAGTGTTAGTGGTTCTTTTTTTTCTGTTTTGAGCTTGGTGGTGGCTAGAGAAACTAGGGTTTTTGAGCTTAACTTGTGTGAGAATAAAATGAGATGTTAGGAGCTTGTTTTCAGCCAACTTTTACCTTAAGGGAACTGTATTTTGAAGGGTAAAATTGAAAATTTTTTGGCTGTTTCTCCCCTTCATTGCCGCCACTTAAAGGGAGAGTGTTGGGGTGAAAATTTGGTTCAACAAAGTGGAGACAAGGGGTCACTTTCACTTGTCTCTTCTTTAGGTCAACTTGCCAAAATAAACTGTCATATCTTACATGAGGTTGCATGCATGCACCACTTTCCTTTTTTCTCATTTGTTCAAAATTTCTTCTTGTTTTTTTTTTTGATACAAAATCCGGATCCCCCTTGCCAGATTTTGGGACATTAAATTAGGACACATATGAAAGGCCCTCATAATCATAGCCACCACTTTGGGTTCTATAATTTGTACGCCATGTTTCTTGGCGCAGTAAACCGTGGCCTGGACATGGGAGACATGAAATGGCGTGATTCTAACGAATGGTTTTGGGGTCGGCGGAGAAAAAAAATGATCGTTTTGTACGGATGAATTCAATACAGTTGAGTAGGATGACTCATTTGGGGTGTAGAAAATGCGTTCATGGGTGGAGGTAGAGTTGGAAACATGACTGGAAAGGCAAAGGAGAAAGTCTCCATGAGTGTGTGCTGAAGCTGAAACCAAAATTGAAAAGATAAAGATGATAATTATTTTGGCAAAAGATGAAGAGAATAAAGTGAAGTACTTCTTTTTTGTGTGAGGATGAAAGGAAAAATAATTGTCTTCAAATTTATAAAGCCAAGTAATGCTCTCGTTTTATCTTTTCTGTGACAAAGAATCAATAAATTTCCTACGAAACCAATGAAATAAAAATTGTAGTATGACATAATTGGAATAGATGAGAGGATTATTAAAATTTTAGCTCATGCGCTTACTGGGCCAAATATGCACTTGTATAGATGCCACATGAGGATTTATTTATTCAAATAGATTTTATTGATATGAAAATTACACCAATTAGCTAGCTGGATTTATTTAATCCATTATAGCAACTAAAAATTTCTTAACTATCAAGAAAAACACATAAATGTCTAAATTGAAAACCATGATTTTAAAAATATCAATTTTTTCTTTTATTTACATGAATGTCTAAATTGATACTTATAAAGACCATATCACCCTTCATCAAGAATTGAAAATAAAAAAATAAAGAATTGATAAAAGAGGAAAGAAAAATTCTCTAAAACATTTCATATTAGCAAATATTTTATAAAAGGAAACAAAAGATCATTATACTCGATTTATTATAAATAAAAAAGAATCGTAACAGATATTAGTTGTGTGTGACATATAAAAAAATTAATTATGATAAACATTTAGTCATTAAAAAAAATTAACAGCAAATATATTAAATAAAATAATATTATTAAGAAATATTAAACACTTTAAAACCTAAAAAAGACATTATAATGATATTCTAATTATCATAAGGAAAGAAAATTATAATGATATAGTAATATCATAAAGAAAAAAATATAGCATGTTAAAAAAAGTATCATATATAATTTTCTAGTAATTACCATAAATAAATAAAACAATTTCAAATCACATTTAAACTTTAGAAACTATATTTGTATAAAAAAAAAACCAACATTAGAAACTTTCTATTAAAACGAGAATGATAATAATATAAAAACAAATTATCATAATAACGTAACAATTATTAGAAAAAACCTAAATCATACTTAAAAAATTAATTTTAAGAGAACTAAATCATACTAAAGAAATATTATTATAAAAAAAATCTAAATCATACTAATAAGCAATCACTGTAATAAAAAAACTAATCATTAGGATAAAAATATAAAAATGTATGGTTTCGAGGTCAAAGGAGAAGAAAAACGACGGTTTTGTATGGATGAATTTAGCACGGTTGAATATGCCGAATCATTTGGAATGTAGAAAATGGGTTCATGAGGGGAGGTAGAGTTGGATACATGAGTAGCTTCAACCGAAAATGAAAAGAGAAAGATGAAAATTTGGGCAAAAAATAAAGAGAATAATGGGAAGAACTTCATTTTTATGTGAGAGTGAAAGGATATACTAATTACCTTCAAATTTAAAGAAAGCTAATAAGTAATGCTCCCATTGTATATCGTTTGTATGTCACAAAATCAATAAATTTCCAAAGAAGTACATAAAAATCAATTTGTATGACATCGTTGGGTTTGAGAGGATTAAAATTTGATCACATGCATGCCCTAACATGACTAAGTGCAATTCTCTAAATGTGGAACATGATAAACGTGAGGATTTATCCAACTAAAGACATGAAAACAAATTAAAAAAAAAAAAAAAAAGTTTCATAGCTATATATCTAGAAAACTCATTTAAACCGTTCGCATGACATCATTGGCCGGTTTGATCAAGAGCTCTAATTAATAAACTAGCTAGCTAGCTGGTTTAAAAATTCTACACCACGATTTATTCAAAGATATTTTGAAAATATCAGTTAACTAGAGATTAGTGAAGAAAGAAAACGCAAGTTTCATTTGAAGAAATAAACTCAATACGTTTTATTCTTTTCACATATACTTTCCTCACTCAAAGATACAGCACTTCTTGTTACGTTTATTCTTTCGATATATAATTTCCTCACTTAAAGATATTAGACTTCTTGTTATACGTTTTATTCTTTTAATATATTGTTTCCTTATTAAAAGATATCGGGTCTTCTTGTTGTCGTGTTTCTAGGACTTCTTATATATTGTGACATTATCATTAGTTATCCATTGTTGCAATTTTTTTTTTTCTAACAATAAATAAATGGAGAAGAGGAACCAAAACCACTACCCAAATATTAGAAAGAAAAAAAGAACACAATTAGAGAGATTTTGAATCCATCCTGATTAAATAATAAAGAAACTCCCTAAGGATTAAAATAAAATAAAATTTACTTACAAAACTAAAGAGGAAAAAATAAATAAGAAAGCTATTAAAAACAATCAAGGAGAAAAATCATTATGATTTTGCTTATTTAAAAACCCTTCATACTATGATTCGAAGTTTGTAGGGATAAATTTTTCTTAACTAGATTTTTATCCAGTTCTTTCCTCAAAATTTCAAAATCTGCTAATTTCTCTAAGAACCCGAAGCAACAATTCTACCTTTTTCTAGGTAGTAATACGATTGTTGATAATAACATCCTCGTCAAGATTTCGATCTTCAGAGAAGAGTCTCTATTTAATTCACTAATTCTGCCCCCGATTTTTTCAAGGTTGCAATTATGGCCCTAGTGTTATAAGGTTCCACCTTATTTTCAATAGTTCCATTCTTCTTCCTTTTTTATTTTTTATTTTTTTTTATTTTTCTCTCTCTATTAACTGAAATAAACCCTACGGCATCAATTTGATCAGAAAAATCCTAAAAAAAAAATCAGTTGACTAGAGATTAGGCAAGACGAAATTTAAACTCATCAACTACATGTAGTTTGCAAGATTTGTCAAATCACAAGAGATTAACTGAGTCAGAAGTTATAGAGACCCATGGCAAGATTAGAAATTTTAGGATTTGGGTTTCTATAATATTGCCTAGTGTTTTTTGGTTTAAGTCTCAATCAAACGAGCCGAGTTAATAAACGTTCTTTTTGAGCTAGCAAAAAAGTTTAGAGCAACTAGCTCAGGAGGGGATGCTGTTACATTTTCTTTCTCACACTAATAAATCTTTCTGAATGGGAATATTGATGGAACAACTGTGCACTGTAATGGGTGGAGAAATGACTTTCAATATAAAACAATTTGTTGAATTATACATTTTTTTTTTTTTTACTCACCTTATACTAATAACGGATTGGTAAAACAATAAGATATTTCCTAAACTCAACCCCCTGTAATAAAACCTTTTATCTCCTTTAGCATCATCTACTTTAAGGACTAATTAAAAAAATTTCCCATAAATTACAGTCCTTGTAATTCTTTTCGTTTTGAATTTCAAAACGTAACATTCGTTCTTCCAAATCTATGGAACGTTAACATAATACATCTTCTATCTTTTACGAGAAATGACACATGTCACACCTGAAGCGGGGACTTTTAACAGTTCGTTGTTTAATTACTATTCTACTCACCATCATAATTTAAATTTTTTTATACATAAATATGATTGAATTTAAATTAATTATGTTAAAAAAATTTTATAAAAAAAAAAATGAAATGAAGAAGAACGAGTTCGTCATCTCCCTGGCCTCTAAGGTTGAGACCCGTCATGGCTACGCGGCGTGCTCGCCACCAAGTCCACCGGTGTTGTTGCTTGCCCCCTTCCATGTCCTAACCTTTGAAAGCCTTGAGATCCCAAAATCCGCCGACGCAAGAAACCTCAACAACTCTATGAGATTTCTTTCCCCACAACCAACGTTGACGATTATTGCATCCTAGACGACGAGATTTCCTTCCCCCACCCGATGGCAATAATCAGCTCACCACCCATAGACTTTGTCACATCGGTAACCAGCTCGCTCTTGCCCTCCTCCGTTTCCCATGGACATTGAGCAAACCCCCAGCTCCAGCACGTTGACATGCTGTCTTTGCTCTCCCCGTACAGCCACAAAAAAAGTGAGAGAGTTTTTGTTTTTTTGTTTTTCTTCTTACCTTTTCTTAATGGATTTTTTTTAATTTATTTAATGTTAGATTTCCTTAAAGGTTTAACTTATAATCTAAAGTAGCTTCTTTTTGTAGGAAATCTAAAGTAGCTTTTAAAATCAAATAAGATTTTAAACAAAATAAAGTAATTAGAACAACTCCTATATAATGCATCATATTGCAATCATGTATCAAATTCTATCAGAAAATATTAACAGGGTAATTTTTGTTAATGTTTCATAGATTGAGTCAACGAATGTTACATTTTGAAATTCGAGTTGTGGAGTATTACAAGGATCATAATTTAGGGAGAGATTCTATAATTAATCAAAAAATTTATATTCTTCGGGCTCCTTTTATATTTAAAGTTTCCGTCATCTATTCAGAAAAGTTGCATATCTTTATTGATGAAAAAGTGTTTTTGCACCTATAAATTTATTTATAACCATGAAAAGATGACAACTCATTATCATGTTACAACAAGTCATTTAAGTTCAACATTCATTAATGATCATAAATTTTTTGACCAACTACCCAATTCATTACAGCCGTTTGATCTTTATCACATAATTGAAACAACAATAACCAACAATGGGTAAATATTAAAGTAATCATTAAAATCCTATATAAAGCTCAAAAGCATCAAACGATTCTTCTATTTTTATTTTTTTTTCATTTAAGAATCTACATGTTATGGACTTAATTCTAAATCACACAGTAGATGAAATTTATTGCTATTCAATCTTAAACTTCACACACATTCATACATTATGATATGGTCATTTAAAGACCTTTATTTTGAAAAGTACAAAATAAGAAAGCTCGTGGGTGCATAGTTTGAACTAATTAAGGATATCTAACGAAGAGGTGGGATACTTTGTTCGTATGTAAAGAAATTAGTCGGATCAACTTTAGTCTTCACCTGAACCAGCCTGTAGAAATTATTCTTGAAATACTTTGTACCCCAAATGCTTGCTTGTTTGATACTTGTGTGGCCACCCTTATGGAGGTTATTTGTCCCAAGGTCAAGGTCTTTAAAGTTGAAATATGTAGCCCTAGGATTGTTGGACACATAAGGTGTCAAGTAATCGTAAAGCCCTCTTACCCAATTCACATGCTTTTCTTCTTCTTCTTCTTTCTCCCAAGACAATAGGTATTGAAACGCGTAGATGTTTCCGGCTCGGTGTGGGAATGGGATGGCGGATTCTGAAATCTCGCTCATTTTCCCACCGAGAGGAAATACAAAGATTAATGCTTTTCCTACGTCTTCTTCGTACAACATTTCCAACATTTTTTCGAACACGTAATTTGGAATAGGCTCTTTCACAAAATCAGATTTCACTTTGAAAGATAACAAATCAGTATTCGATTTCTTACTAAGTAGAACGTCCAAAGACTCTCCACTTCGGAAGAAATTGAAAAAGAGAAAGGATTCCACCCATTTCATTTCCAAGCATTCTTGTCTTTGCAGACCCAATTCCGGAAACTCCTTTTCCATCAATCCAAGTAGCTTATCCACGCCGCCATTGAACGTGCCCCGGATGTCAGCTTGTAGCACAATTTTTGTAACATTTTTCCCATTATGATCAATAGTAGAACTCACCGCTGTTTTGAAAGTCATGTAAACTGTTAGATCCTCATTGACTTTGTAAGCACGGCGTTGCCACCGATGAAAGAGCTTCTTTGTCGTATCGTTTTCCAGGTTCCTCAAAACATCAAATACAGCAACCTTCTTTGGCACTGGAACTAGTTGAACTTTCCATGCTACAACGATTCCAAAGCTTGCTGGTCCGCCACCACGAATTGCCCAAAACAAATCTTCCCCCATGGATTTCTTATCAAGAATTCTTCCTTCAGCATTGACTATTTTCGCGTCAAGAATATTATCAGCCGAGAGGCCATATTTTCGCGCCAAATAGCCGTAGCCACCTCCGCCAAACAGTCCACCAACACCAACGGTGTGACTATCGCCGGAAGGGAAGCCAAGAATTTCACTTTTCTTTCCGATCGCATAGTAAAGTTCACCAATCGTTGCGCCAGCTTGAACCCAAGCCGATTTGCTCTCCACATCGATGCTAACCGAACTTAGGTTTCTCAAGTCAATCACAACAAATTTTGGGTCATTAAAGTAGGACACGTATGAAAGGCCCTCATAATCATGGCCACCACTTCGGGTTCTAATCTGTACGCCTTGTTTCTTGGCGCAGTAAACCGTGGCCTGGACATGGGAGACATGAAATGGCGTGATTATAATGAATGGTTTCGGGGTCAATGGAGAAGAAAAACGATCGTTTTGTATGGATGAATTCAATACAGTGGAGTAGGATGACTCATTTGGGGTGTAGAAAATGGGTTCATGGGTGGAGTTAGAGTTGGAAACATGACTGGAAAGGCAATGGAGGAACTCTCCATGAGTGTGTGCTGAAGCTGAAAATAAAATTGAATAGAGAAGGATGACAATTATTTTGGCGAAAGATGAAGAGATTAAAGTGAAGTACTTCATTTTTGTGTGAGGGTGGAAGGAAAACTAATTGCCTTCAAATTTATAGAAGCCAAATAATGCTCTCATTTTGTCTCTTGTATGACATAATATCAATAAATTTCCTACGAAACCAATAAAATAAAATTATTTGTTGTTTGACATCCAAGGAGACCGGTTTACCTTTACTATCTAATGAATGTGCTATGATTTGTAGTAAGGTGAATGATTCTTTCGGGCTATTTGAAAACAGGAATATAGTCTATTGTCTTGCCTTTGTGGAATACTAGAATAAGAACGTAAGACAATTTGTAAGTACAACTCCGCCTATAGTATAAGCAAAAATATTTTTATTACTCTGCTTGTTTTTCAAAAACTCTTGCATTGATTTAAATATTTTTACTGCTTTACATGCACTAGTAAAAATTATGGATTGCACGGCGGTTTTTTACAAGTTTATGTGATCGATGGCCTACCTACCCTACTACCACAATGTCCATGCATTCTCAAGTAGTCAATTTTACTTGAAACTTTATTAATTAATTACTATGAAATCACTCTTATTTGATATTATTGTATTTTTATTTGTTCAGGGTCTCTGTTCAACAAATATTCCTTTCACAATCATGCTGCAAATGTCCCATATAAGTACTCAGGAATTCATTGTATGCCATTTATCCAATAAGACCAATCACTAGTAAAAATTATGGATTTAACGACGGTAATTAACCGTCATCTAAAATTTACACGATGATTAGACAATTATCGTGTAATCTACAGTCATAGAATGTTTTTGAGATATCACGACGGTTGATAAACCGTCGTGGTATCTCAATATTCCACGACGGTTCACACCGTCATCAAATAGAGAAATAAAGGGAGCAAACTTTGATATATTTATTTATTTATTTTTACCTTTCATCTTCCCACCAAGAACTTTGATGTCCTTTGTTATTTGCCTGACACCTGTTAAGCGACTTGTCATTTGCCATCTTTCTGAAGTAATTGATTGGAATATTAAGCTCATTCAAAAACTATTGACTAGTGATAATTAAACATGCCTTCCATGAATTAGCAGTAGAAAAACGTTGTTGCCCATTCAACTTTATCAAAATGATGAAAAAGAAAGTAACGAAAAATAAGGAACATAATCTTTAGCAACAACAATCAATAAGGACAAACCTCGGCCTCAACTTCTTATTTGGTTTTTTCTTTTTTTGAATATAAAAGCATTATTACCTCTCACACTCAACAGTGACACATGCATGAACGTGTTTTTCGGGTTCTGCTTATTCTATCCATCTTAATTGATTAAACGTGTTTTTTAGAACTCGTTCTATCTATCTTCACTGATTAAACGTGTTTCTTAGTAAAAGAAGTTCAACATTTTAAGTGCATGAATGATGTCATTTTAAAATTATCTTGTCTTGAATGTATGAAATATAAATGACGATCTTTTGTAAATGATGTTGAGATTCTCTCTCTCTCTCTCTCTCTCTTTTCTTTTTTTTTTTTTTTTTGAAATTATAATGAATTATGTTTTTAGTGAAACTGAATTGAGTATAAGAAACTATTATTATATTTGTTTATGTTTTGAAACTATATGTAAATTAACTATTAATTTATCTTTATTTTTACCGTTCACTTTATATTAGCATATAATGAAAAATATATATTTGGATAAGAAATTTCTCTATTCCAACAAACAAGATTGGAGAAAACTAGTTCAAATGTATATTTCCTCGAAAAGAGATAGAAATTGTCATTTCGATTTTATAGGAAAAATTAATATTTGAATAAAATTAACAATAGTTTGAAAAGGAAAAGACCACTTACAAATTAAGGTCTGGAGATGAGTTTTAAATGCAAAAAGAGAAATTATTCAATGGACCAGGTATACTACGTCATTATGTTTATGTGATACACCCATTTAATAAAAATGTGATATTTGGATGTTTTTTCCATGTCATACCTTTGTTTTATTTTTATATTTCCTAATGTGTAATATATTAGTTGTCAACTCAAACCTACCAAAAATATCTCATCTGAATCTTATCAAAATCAATTCAATTTAAATTAACATCATCTTTTTTATTTTATAATATCTTTTAATATATTTAACTAATTTTTTTGCTTAAAAAAAAAAGAAAAAGAAATTAAGGAACCATATATGAGGAACCTTCCCCATTCAAACAGTGAGGAAAAAAAATTTTGAAGGCTCTAAGCTTGCGGCCCCCACCCCCGAAAAAAAAAAAAAGATAAATAAATAATTGAAGGCTCTGGTAAGTTTTGGACATGAGAGAAGAAGGTAAGTTCAACACCAAAGACTAATTAAAACCAAAAACTAACTAGTTTGGTTCACAGGTTCAAACTCATATTTTTCAACTCAATTTTTATCATTTTTTGAAAAAGTTTTTTGTCTTTTCTGAAAAAGTCAACAAAAATTAATATTGAAACTTAAAAATCTTAACACAAACTCAAACACCAAACACCCCCTAAACAGAAAACAAAAACAAAAACAAAAAAAAAAAAAAAAAGACTAATAAAAACCAAAGAATAATGGGGTATTTGGGGACATCTCCAAACATATCTTCAAATATTTCTTTTGTATTTTTTTTCTTCAACTTAAAATTACTTTTAATTATTTATTTTTTTAAATATCTAAACTAAACTCAAATTTTAAAAATTCAAAAATTTATTATTTTAGATTTAAATTAGATGATTTTTTTAATTACATATAGGCCTCGTTTGGCATTTGAATATAAACTCAAAATTTTTATCTCAGTTTTTATCTTTTTTTGAAAATTTTTTGTCTTTTTTGAAAAGTCAACAAAAATTTTCAACTCAAACTTAAAATTTTCAATTCAAACTCATTCACCAAACAAATTCAGAATTTCGAGAAAAACAAAGTGAAAGATATATTGATTTTTTTTTCTCAAAACATTAAGTTAAGTTTTTACTTTTTTTTTTTTCCCACTTTAAATAATTCATTTTTATCAAAGAATATTTTTAAAGGAGAAGTGTGTGGTAGAGAGAATATTTTGAGGGTTTCTACCGATACATCCATTTTTTAGACCGTTCAGATTGAATCGAATGGTTAAAATATTGTTGGTTTACTATACTTATCATACACCTTACCTCACACAATCGTTCCCACCAAAAGTCTTCTCTGTCGCCGGCGTCCTTCCCGCCGACGACCTACCCCTGACGCCGGTGACTCACCTCCGGCCCCCCACCACCGGTTCCAGCAACGGTCGGCCCGCCACCGGCGACCTTTCTCTCTCTTCTCTTCCCCTTTCTCTCCCTTCCCCTCTCTCTTGCGGCCCTCCCCCGCCGGCCCCCAGCCCGGTGCGCCCCCTCCCCCGGCCTCCCCCTACCCCCGCCCCCCCGGCACCCCCCCGACGAACCCCCGGCCCCATCTTTCTCTTCCCCTTTCTCTCTCTTTTCCTCTCTTCTCTCTCTCTCCCCCCACCCCCGGCCGCCCCCCCATCCCACCCCGCCCGCGACCTCCCCTTTCTTTCTCTCTCTTCTGCCTGCTCTCTCTCTCTTCTCTTCTCACGTCGTGGGTAGGAAAGAGAGAACAAAGAGGAAGAGAGAGGGGGAATTCTCTGGTATGGGTGGGATGAGTGGGCAGCCAGGGGTGGGGGGGTCGCGGGCCTGAGAAGAGGGAGAGAGAAGGGAAGAGAGAGAGAAAGGGGAAGAAGAAAGAGGGGGCCGGGGTTCGTCAGGGGGGGTGCCGGGGGGTGTGGGTGGAGGCCGGGGGAGGGGGCGCACCGGGCTGGGGGCCGACGGGGGAGGGCCGCGGGAGAGAGGGGAAGAGAGATAAAGGGGAAGAGAGAGAGGAGAAAGGTCGTCGACGGCCGGCCGGTCGGGGCTGAACGGTGGTGGGGGGCCGGAGGTGGAGTCACCGGCGTCGGGGGTAGGTCGCCGGCGACGGAAGGACGCCGACAGCGGGAAGGCTTGCGGCGACGGAGAGATTTTAGGTGGAATGATTGTGTGAGGGAAGGTGTGTGATAAATATAATAAACCAATAATATTTTAACCGTTTAATTTAATCTAGACGGTTTAAAAAAAAGAATATATCGATAGAAACCCTCAATCACATACTCTCTCATTTTTTAAATTCAACTCATTCCAAACTTCTAAAATATCGGGCCTGTTTGGTGTATGAGTTTGAGTTGAAATTGATAAGTTTAAATAGTGATTGATGTGTACTTTTTCAGAAAAGACAAAAAACTTTTTGAGAAAAGACAAAAATTGAGTTAAAATTCATGGATTTAGATCTGTGATCCAAACAAGGCCATCATCTTTAAACATCACACCAAATGGACTCTAAGTTGGTCACTAGTAGAAAAATTGTCCTTTATCCGTCGTCACTGACATTAGCTTTAGATGTCACAAAGTTTGTCCTTTGCCAAAGATTCTTTTTTTTTTTTTTCCCTTTTCTTTTCTGTGGTTGTGGATCGTCTTAATTTTAAATTATTTTCTTTTCTATTAATTTAACAAAATTGAGTGGGCGAAATGCTTATATATTGCTATTCAAGGAAGGAATGTTTATCACCAATCAAGTTGATTGTTAACTCAAATTGTACTTTCCTTTCTTTTATATATATATATATATATATGTGTGTGTGTGTGTATATATGATTTGTATAATTTGAGAAGGCTGTTTGTTCTTCCATCATCTGTAGGGCCTCCAATTTATTATTTGTCTAAACCTGTCAAGTCATTTGTCTTTTTCATCTGTCATTCTTGTCTGCTTCAGACAGATGGCAGATGACAAGTCGCGTAATAGGTGTCAGGCCAAGAACAAAGGACATAAAGGTAAAAATAAATAAATACATAAGTCTTCTAAGTTATTGATTGAAAAATTAAAAGATTTTGTTTAGTAATAAAATTTAATTTTAATTAAATTATATTTTTTAATTTTAATTTTTTTTAATTTAATAAAATTTATATTTATTTTTTAAAAGTTAATTAAACTGAAATTTAAAAATTTTATCTTAATTTATACTTAACTCATTTATTTATTTATTGGGAAAACGAATCCCAAGTTATTCAAAAACTATTGACTAGTGATAATTAAACATGCCTTCCATGAATTAACAGTAGAAAAACGTTGTTGACCATTCAACTTTATCAAAATGATGAAAAACAAAGTAACGAAAAATAAAGAACATAATCTTTAGCAACAACAATCAATAATGACAAACTTTGGCCTCAACTTCTTATTTGGTTTTTGTTTTTTTGGATATAAAAACATTACCTCTCACACTCAACAGTGATACATGCATGAATGAGTTTTTCGGGTTTTACTTATTCTATCCATCTTATTATTAAAGACAAACTTCGGCCTCAACTTCTTATTTGGTTTGTCCTTTTTTTTGGATATAAAAGCATTACCTCTCACGCTCAACAGTGACACATGCATAAACGTGTTTTTCGGGTTATGCTTATTCTATCCATCTTATTATTAACGACAAACTTCGGCCTCAACTTCTTCTTTGATTTTTCTTTGTTTGGATATAAAAGCATTACCTCTCACACTCAACAGTGATACATGCATGAACGTGTTTTTCGAGTTATGCTTATTCTATTCATCTTAATTGATTTAACTTGTTTTTTAGAACTTGTTCTATCTATCTTAACTGATTAAACGTGTTTCTTAGTAAAAGGAAGTTCAACATTTTAGGTGCATGAATGATATCATTTTAAAAATGATCTTGTCTTGAATATATGAAATACAAATGACGATCTTTAGTAAATGATGTTGAGATTTTTCTCTCTCTCTTTCTTTCTTTTTTTTTTTTTTTTTTTATAATTATAATTGATTATGTTTTTAGTAAGACTGAATTGAGTATAAGAAATAATTTTTATAATTGTTTATGTTTTGAGACTATGTAAATTAAATTTATCTTTCTTTTTAACTGTTCACTTTATATTAGCATATAATGAAAAATATATATTTGGACAAGAAATTTCTCTATTCTAACAAACATGATTGGAGAAAACTAGTTCAAATGTATATTTCTCGAAAGAGATAGAAATTGTCATTTCGAGTTTATAGGAAAAATTAATACTTTGAAGGAAGTTAAAAATAGTTTGAAAAGGAAAGACCACTTACAAATTAAGGTCAGGAGATGAGTTTTAAATGCAAAAAGAGAAATTATTTAGTTGACCGGGTATACTACGTCATCATATTTATGTGGTACATCCATCCAATAAAAATGTGATTTTTGGGTGTTTTTTCCATGCCATACCGTTTGTTTTATTTTTCTCTTTTCTAATGTGTAATATATTAGTTGTCAACTCAAACCTTCTATAAATATCTCACCTAAATCTTATCAAAATCAATTCAATTTAAATTAACATCATCTTTTTTTTATTTTTGAATATCTTTTAATATTATTTAATTAATTTTTTTGCTTTAAAAAAAAGAAAAAGAAATTAAGGAACCATATATGAGGAACCTTCCCCATTCACACTGTGAGTAAAAAAATTGAAGGCTCTATACTTAAAGCTACTTTTAACTATTTATTTTTTCAAATATTTATAGTAAACTCAAATTTTAAAAGTTTATAACTTTATTATTTCAAGTTCAAATTAGATGATTTTTTCAATTGCATATAATTTCAAGAAAAATGAAATAAGAGCTATATTGATATTTTTTTTTTCTTAAAGCATTAATTTAAGTTTTTACTTTTTTTTTTCACTCCAAACAATTTATTTTCATGAAAGAAAATTTTCAAAACTAAATTCATTTCTAACCTCCAAAATACCATCTTTAAACATCCCACCAAATGGACCCTAAGTTGATCACCAATAGAAAAAATTGTCTTTTATCAGTCATCACTAACATTAGCTTTAGATGTCATTTATAACATGGGAAGATAGGTACAAAGTTTGTCCGACGTTGAACGGCTACGGATGATCTGTTTTCACAGATCTTTGTACTGTTTTTCGCGACTGTGGAATTGTTATGCAAAATGAAATCAAAGCTAGTAGGGATTTTTAATTGGAGATTACACGACAGTTTAAGAAAACTGTCGTTGAAAGTTACTGATTACACGATGGTTTAAAAAAATCGTCGTGGAAACTTATAGATTACACGACGGTTTTCTTAAACCGTTGTGGAAAGTGGAGATTCAATGACGGTTTTTTTTTTTTTTTTTTTGACTTCGAAAGTGAACATAATCTGTTCAACATAGTTAATTACAGTATTAGATCCACTCTTGACAAGCAAATTACCAATATGCCTCTTGCCTCATGTAAATGATTGTTTGTCCACAAGATTTAACCTTCCTTTTTTTTTTTTTTTTTGTCACACTTTATATATGGCTTCTATGTTCTTATTATATATAGCCCAATGACAACGTTAAAACAATTTTTATAAATTTCTTACATTCTAGTTTTTAATTCACCTTTCTACGTTAAAAATCTGACTTGGGCTTAGGACCAAATCTATTGTCCATTTTCAACCGCTCCGGCATCCTATTTTCAAACATTGCAACTTTTTGTTTTACTGCAATTGTATTAATTTTTCGCGGAAACTTTGGGCTCGTTTGGTTTATCAGTTTGGTTTAAACTAAATTGTATTTTTTTCATCATAATTTTTGTCTTTTCCCCAAAAGCTTTTTGTTTTTTCTGAAAAAGTCAACAAAAATTACTATTCAAACTTAAAAATTTCAACTCAATTTAAACTGAACTTGTGCACCAAACAGGCCCTTTATTCTAGTGTGAACCAACTATCAAACTTTGTTGACAAACATTTATGGAGACTACAATACGTTGAAGACTCTCTAGATTCATACCATAATAAAAGCTTAATCTTTATCTTCGTTTTTATTTTATTCTATTATTATCAATATTACTATTTTACCAAATCATATACATCATGCCACAGGTCGTTTGCAATTTTTAGAGAACATAAACTTTTTAGATTTTCATATCGTCCAATCAGCATAACCTTAACCAAAATGTCATCTTTAAAATATCTGGTTAGAAATTAATGTTAATTAAATTTGTAGACAAATTTTCTTTTGTTTCTTTAAAAAATATTATTTCTATTTATAGTTAACGTAGTTTAAGTTTATTATTATTATTATTTACAAGTATGTGAGGGTATGAATATTCTTAATAGATTTTAAGATAATATTATTATATAGAATAAAACTGTAATAAGCAACTTTAATGATTTTATAAGTATATTTATCAATGTTGTATTTATGGGAAATAAAAACTCCCTTTTCTTAGTTAACTTTTTTTTGAAGTCTACTTTATGTGGTCTCGCATCGTTATAACTTGACTTTTGAACTTGCAGGTGAACATAATCTGCCTGCCATAGCCAAGTACGATTGTAGATCCACTCTAGACAAGCAAATTACCAATTTGCCCCTAACCTGATATAAATGACATTGTTTGTCCACAAGACTTTTGAACCTTGCTATTTTTTTTTTCTTCTTTGGTTGTCACACTTTATGTATGGCTTACATGTTCTTAAAATAGCCCAATGACAACGTTAAAACTATTTTTAGTAATTATTTACAATCGATTTGAACTCGACTACAATTACACGTATAACTTCAACCTTTTAATTAGTAAACTTGCATCATTTTCTTAATTAATTAACTTTTTTGAAGACCACTTTGTAAGATCTCTCATCATTATATCTTGACTTTGGACTCAATATGTGAGCATAATCTGCTTACCATAGTCAATTACGGTAGTAGATCCACTCTTGACAAGCAAATTACCAATATGCCTCTAACCTCAGGATTAGTTTTTAAGCTTGCTTTTTTTTTTCTTTTTTTTCTTGTTTGGTTATCACACTTATATGTTCTTATTATAGCCCAATGACAACGTTAACACTATTTTTGGAAATTAATTATATTACGATACCCATTTTATAAATTTCTTACATTCTAGTTTTTAATTCACCTTTCTAAGTAAACTATCTAACTTAGGCTTTGAACCAAATCTATTCTCCATGGAAATCTAAAAAGTTTATGTTCTCTAAAAATTACAAACGACATGTGGCTCGATGTATATGATTTGGTAAAATAGAAATAATGATAATAATAGAACAAAATAATAACAAAGATAAAGATTAAGCTTTTATTATGGTATGATTCTAGAGAGTCTCCAACGATTGCAGTATCTAGAAATGTTTGTCAAGAAAGTTTGATGGTTGGTTCCTACTAGATTAAAGTTTAAGGCTCAAAATATAATCATTTTGAGCCTTGTTTAAAAAGTTTTGTTTAATCTTGACTTTGGACTATTAAAGCCAAATTTGTAAGAACCTAAATGATATGTGTGAAGGCAACAAGTTTTTCCAACGAATCCCTCTAAAAAATACCAAAGATTTGAACCAAAATAGCGAAAAGGAAGAAAATGGAAGATTTGACACTTTCGGGACTAAATGTTAAAAACGAAAAATATTAATGCATGAATTTTTAAAAACTTTTCAAAGGGAAAAGTCTGGTATATGTAAGAAGTATTATGACAAAATTTGATAAATAAATTACTTAGAAACGCTTTAATCTTCTTAGGAAGTATCTCGTATACGTAAGTTGTCAAAATTGACTTTTGTGATAGAAAGTGTAAAATTAATTAGTACGGTAAAACTGACAGTGTGTAGGCAGTATAGTGCAGTTTTTTTAATTTAAGCGATAAAACAAAGGGCTAAGCTAGAGAAGCAAAGAAAACCTGGTTAGGGGCTAAATTGTTAAAACTGCCAAAACCGGCCGGATTTATTTTGTTTTTTTTTCTTCTTCTTCTAATTTTCCACCATTGATCAAAAATTATCATCTTTATTCTCATCTATTAGATTTTTCATCACACCAATCCTTATTTTAAGCTCTCATTGATCACTTATCATCTAAAGTTTGGCCATTGATTTAGCTAGGATTCTTTAACATAAAATCTACATCATTGATTTGAAACTTAAGCACAATTCTTGATCAATCTTCTACCTTTTGATTTTTTTTTAAGAGTAAATACTAATCACTCATCTATATATGTGACACATTAATTTATCAATCATACTCTCAAAACTTAACTATTGATATGATCAAAAATAAATACTAAGATCATTAAATTGACCTATTAATAAAAATTGGGATTCTTCCCAAAAATTAACATTATCCCTCTAATACGATGTAATAAATTTTTCGTATAAATTTATATGGCGTTCAACTCATCTTTTATGTATTTAAAATTTCTCATTTAAGTAGAGAAACTCAACATTGTTAATTTATCGACATCATCACACTAATTATACATATACAATCATTCATGATCTTGAAATTTGATATTCATCAAAATAATTCATTAGAAGTATATTAATATAGGAAATCCTTAATAATAGTTCATGAATCAAGTTTATGAATTTCTAGGGCATTGCACTTATATATTCCATTCTAAATCGGTGAATCAAATACAAGCTAAGTTTTTTTTTTTTTTTTTAATGAGAAAATTATCTAAATAACCTTTTTTTTTTTTTTTTCATATATTGACCAACATAATACAAATTTTAACTAACTTTAGTTTACTTTTGTGTCATATTGGTCTAGTGTTTACTTTTTGTGTTACGTTGGTGTAATGATTTCTAAATTTATATCATTCAGATGCTTTTCTCAAGTTTTATTAGAACTTATTGGGGAAGCGCAAACATGAATCTCATATTTGCTAAATATGGAACTGTAAAAGTTTTAGACTACTACTCTTAATAGGTTAATATTTTTAGATAACACTCTGAAGGCCAAAAAAGTAGCGTCGGAGCTAAGTTAGAAGAATTTTATTTCATAAAGTTATGAAATACATAACTTTCTTGACCAGTTTTACTCCCACCAATCGAGCATTGTTCTTTATCCTTTTTTTTAATTTTATCTCCCCCCCCCCCGGCCGAATAAACGCTTCTGTACTACAAGAATTCATTTTTCCTTTAATATCATCGCAAGAAAGTACACAGTATATAAATGCAAAATAATACTTTAAAAGATAGGCTCAAATTCCAAAAAAAATTAAAAAATATATATATATAGTTAATGAATTTAATGACATTCGATATGTCTGCCCAATGATATAAAAAAAATACTTTACTTCAAACGAACCGTAAAGAGATTCCAAATTTTTTTCTGTTTCAAGCACTCAAAGCGGCAAGCGTAAAGAAATGAACGAGAAACAGAGAAAACCAGAGTTGAGAGACAATATTCATTTGAAACTGCATTGAGAAACAGAGTTGAAAACAGAGCAAACAGAGTACTTGTTGCAAGTTTTAACTTAGGCCGGCAAGAGAAAGCATTATAGAGAGATTATCACGTCCTTCTATTGTGGGAGATTCCGATCACAGAGGAAAGAGAAAAGGTCACCTCTCGGGCCACGTCGAGGATCAACTTTGGCATACAGCGTACTCGACGGACCGAATTGTCGTTCTTTCAAGATCAATTCGTGGAATTGGTAAGTGATGGAAAAACTGATCTCAATCAATAATCTTTGTGATTTTGTTGCTGATCTTCAATTACCTTTGCAAGTGGATGACTTTTTTATGGTAATATCGATATCTTTTGATTGCAGTGAAAAAAATTTGTTGCATCCTTTTAAATGAGAGATTCTGATTGCTGAGGAAAGTTTGGTAGAGGATCAAACTTTGGCTTTCTTAACGCATTTCAATTATCATTCTTTCAAGATCGGAAAGTTTAATGAGTAAGTGATGACAAAAACAATCAATTATATGTGTGATTTGTGTGTGCTTCACCCATGTATTTTTTTTTTTTTTTTTTAAAGATATGTTGCTATAAATATACTAAAATTCAAAACGTTAGTATGTTTTCATAAATATAAATTTGTGCACAAAAATTAATAAGTTTAACGAGAATATGAGCACAATGATGAGGTTATTTAACATGATAAAACAACTGGTAAAGGAAAAACTTTTGGTGAAGACACTAGCAAAAGTAGAAGAATCTTTATTAAACTTCGAATTATGATCATAACCAATGAAGTCACAAGTTTGCTATGAAACTCGACCAAATCTTAAACTACTCGGTCTCCTCCCACAGCTACTCTCCTTCAGATACACAACCCGACTCCAAGTCTTCACACTTGCCTTCGGATATGCAACCTGATTCCAAGCTTCATGATCGCCTTTAGTACATGACTTACACTGAGTAACAATGATATGCCTTCAGTCCTAATAACTTACTCTAGATCTTAATGCACTAGTGCAAAGGTCGAGAGCTAAAGCTTAAAATGGCCTGAATTTTTCTCTAACTACGGAAGCTCAATGAGAACTTTCTGAATTTCTCTTACACCAAATACTGTAAAAATGTCAACAACAACATGTGTTTTCTTAAATAAGCAAAGCCTAACCCTAGGAAAATGTCTAGATGAATCCCCTCGTTTAGTATCGAATCTCCTTTGAAATCAACAACTGCATCGACTCCCAGCTATCAAAATCATTAATTTAAGTTAAAACTGAAGAGTTTCAATTCCCCCAAGGGGATAAACGGTATTCCCAGTGTACATTGTTTTTTTAACAAATGCCAATAAAAATAGGATTAAAAATCCAAACAATCTCCTCCTTTGACATCTATAATATAAAATAATAAAAAAAAAAAAAAGCATGTATCATCTGCACATGCAAAATAATTGTCACATTAAACTTATAAAGACAGTGCCCCCCCAAAATCAACTAGGTAGTGCCCATCCTGTTCCCCAACCAATTTGGCTATTTGAAGCACTCCTGGGGATCACAGAGGAGCAGATAAGGTCCGAATACTAGTCTTCCCAAGTCTTCAGTCTAAGACCACTACATTTGCCTCCAAACTTGATGTTTCAATAGCCGAAGCTGAAGTAAAGCTAAATGGGGGTTGCGGGATTTCAAACCTAGGTGGAAAAAGCGAGGAGGCCTAGCAAAGGCTTCCCGACCAGTACATCACAACCTCGGTGGTCAATACCTACACACTTATCAATCACTTCTAACATGTTCGGTGTACAAATAGAGAGATAATTAGAAGTGGAACAAAGATTAATGTAATATATATTTGGAACTACATTGACAGTTCAAAACATATGAACTGAAAATAGAGTATTTGTTTATCAGTATTTCAAAATTTTTTTTTTTTCCTTTGTGAAGGGCACGAATTATACTGAATTGGATAATTTATTGCAGGAAATAAGTAATCTTGGTCTTTTTATTAATGAGAGATTCCGAATCAATGGATAGGTCATGTCTCGTGTGACACGGATGATGACACGGATGATCAAACTTTGGCCTACTTGATGCATCGAGATATCAATCTTTCCAGATCAGAAAGGGGAATTGGTAAGTAATGGACAATTTATCCTCAATTTATCTACTGTTTTATATTCGAAAGAATTTTTCTCTTTCTAATGTGATGATTTCCACTTTATAAAACATTGGAAATCTATAAATTTTTGTAACTACTAGTAATGTCATCATTTTCATTTATCTTGATAATTAGTCTTCTCAATCTTAGTTCGTACTCAATTTTCTAGTGGTTTAATTATGAAAACCAACAAGTTTGGTCCTCTCAGCTTACTTTATATTTCAAGACTATGTATGGAATTTATTCCTTATTTCAAATTTCAATTCATACATACAAGGATCCAGATAATTTTGCTATCTTCAAACAAATTCTCTTCTTAAGTAGAACTTCTTAGTCATTAGAACACTTAGCTGAAATAGAATATATATACATGCTTTTATACATATAATAGGAAATCCCCTAACTATTTTTGTTTGTATGATGACAGAGCACAAATCCTGCGATAAGAAGTAAAGTGTCAGCTTGCTATAAGAACAGCATTTAAATTCAGATCAAATGGCAGAGACTGCAGTGGGCTTGGTTATAGATAAGTTGATCCCGTTGCTAACTGAAGAAGCATACTTATTGAGAGGTATTCACCATGAAGTGGACGACATCAAATGCGATCTAGAATTCCTTCTGGCTTTCCTTAAAGATGCAGATATAGAAGCGGAAAGAGACCAGGGGACAATGAGCAGCAACGTTGTTAAAGTGTGGGTGGAGAAACTTAGACAAGAGGCATTTGAAGTAGAGGATACGATTGATGAATATACACATCTCATGACACAACAGCGACGTTCCCACAAGTATCGATTTATTAGCTTTCTTCGCAGAAGTGCTTGCTTGATTATAAAACTAAAACCACGTCATGACATAGCGTCAAAAATACAAGAGATCAAACGAAGGGTTCGAGATATAAATGACAAGAGCGCTGCATACATATCCAATTCCACACAAGCAAGATCGGCAACTACTGAAAATAAGATGTGGTATGATCCTCGAACAGATTCTTGTTTTCTTCAGGAAAACGAAGTTGTGGGTATTCAATCTACGAGAGACAAATTGATTGCATTGGTGGAAGATGAATCTCCTCAACGTAGTGTCACTGCACTACTGGGGATGGGGGGGCTTGGCAAAACCACTCTTGCTCATCAGGTTTATGTTCGAGTGAAAGGACGCTTTGATTGTCATGCTTGGATTGAAGTTTCTCGATCGTACAATAAGGTGGAGCTTCTGCAGAACTTACTGAGTAAATTCTACCAAGCAAGAGAGGAGCCTGTTCCTGAAGGAATTGATGTAATGGATCAAAGAACATTGACAACAAAAACAAAAGATTACTTGCAAGGAAAAAGCTACTGTGTTGTTTTTGACGATGTTTGGAACTCGACTTTTTGGGCTGACATAAAAAATGCTTTACCTGACCAAAATGAAAAATTGGGAAGGACGATTATCACGACACGAGACGTGAATGTTGCTAATTTTTGTAAAGAATCAGCACTTGTTCATTTCCATCAACTGCAACCCCTCCCTCCAGACGCAGCCTGGGAACTCTTTCGCAATAGGGCCTTCAAATATGATTTTCAAGGGCGATGTCCACCCAACTTAGAAAAGTTGTCTCATGAGATCCTTCAAAGGTGTGATGGATTACCACTCGCTATTGTTGTCATAGCTGGTCTTCTATCTACGAAAGAGAAGAATGCAAATGAGTGGGGAAAGTTTCTTACTACTATAAGCTCAGAGATGGAGAGTAACAAACGTTTGGCGAGTATAGAAAAAATATTGTCTCTTAGCTACAACGACCTTCCTTACTACCTCAAGTCTTGTTTCTTGTATTTTGGCTGTTTTCCAGAGGACTATTCTATAAGACGTCGAAGATTGATTCGTCAATGGATTGCTGAAGGCTTTGTGAACCCAAAGAAGGATAAAACATTGGAAGTCGTAGCTGAAGAATACTTGGCGGATCTAATAAATAGAAGTATGGTTCAAGTGTCTGAGTTAGACTTTGATGGAAGACCTAAAAGTTGTCAGATACATGATCTTCTTCGTGAGATTGTCTTGAAAAAGATGGAGGATTCACATTTTTCCAAAGCTTTGTCAAGAAGCGATTCAACATTCAGAGGATTAGCTCGGCGTGTCTCAGTTCTCCATTTTTCTGATGTTGATTTGGAGAGCAGCTCAAAATCATATCAGGTTCGATCTCTTTATATGTTTGTTAAAGACGAAATTCCAACCAGTTTTGTAAGTACAATTTCCAAAAATTTCAAGCTTTTGAAAGTTCTTGATTTTGAAGATACTCCGAGTTTGGATCATCTTCCCGAAGATATCGGGATCTTGTTTCACTTAAGATATTTAAGCGTTCGAGGCACGCAAGTGGCATTTTTGCCATCATCAATCGGGAAATTGGAGAATCTTGAGACTTTGGATCTAAAGCAGTCATTGGTGTATGAGCTCCCAGTTCAAATAAATAGTCTTCATAATCTAAGGCATCTTTTGGCGTACAATTTCGACGACAAAGTGGATTTTCATATAAACATTGTAAGGGGAGTAAAAGTAAAGAAAGGAATTGGGCGGTTAAAAGCATTGCAGAAGTTATACTTTCTTGAAGCCGACACCGTTGGAGTTGATGTGCTTAAAGAGCTGAGTGAGTTGACAGAGTTGAGGAAGTTGGGCATCATAAGATTGAGAAACGAAGATGGGAAGACTTTGTGTGGCTCTGTTCAGAATATGGAGAATCTTGAGTGCCTTTCTTTATGGGCAATAACTGAAAATGAGACACTTGATTTGGAGTCCATGTCATCTCCCCCTAAATTTCTTCAACGTCTCTACTTAAAGGGCCGTCTCCAGAAGTTTCCACAATGGATCAGCGAACTTCAAAATCTAATTAGAATACGTATTTCATGGTCAAAATTGGAAGATAATCTGCTGAAAGCCCTTCAAAATCTGCACAATCTTTTGGAACTTGGGATCCATCATGATGCATATTATGGTGAGAAGCTGCACTTTGAACATGGAGCGTTTCCGAAACTAAAAGTGCTTGAGCTTTATGATTTGAGTAAACTGAATTCTATCGTAATAGAGGACGGAGCATTGTGTAATCTGGAACATTTTGACATTGGGACTTGTCCACAACTGAAGGAGGTGCCATCTGGATTCCAGCTTTTGACAAACCTTAAACTCCTTCGATTTAATAAAATGCCCGCACATTTCTTGATTTTCCAGAACTTTCAGAGCATCCAAAAAGTCCCACAAGTTCAATTGACTTGTTTTCTGTTTGGAAAGTGGTACTTCTTTACTTTGAAAGATATTACCAAGCTCCAATCATTCATCCAAGGTTAGTCCAGAGCAAGTGATTTTAGATTATTGTCTACCATCTTTCTATCTAATTTAGTCACTTTAACAAGTACTGCACATTGAATACTACATTCGTTTATGGTTTTATTCTTTGATTCGTCACTAAATTACGCAAATGCTAATTAGTTTACTACACAATGCTATATATAGAAGAAATAAACAAGTACATATAAGAAGATGTTTGGAATCGGTTGTAATACTAATATGGTTGAATGCGATTTCCTTTGACAGAGCATAACGAAGAAGATTGGCAATCCTTGTCCTTTGAAGAAATCTTGAGTAAGTTTCCTTTGAGATTAATCAACTTCTGAAATATAACTCTATTCTTTACAACTGGTATCTTTGTTATGAATTTGAAAGCATTGTCAATTTAATATGCTGTTAATCAGTCCTTCGCTATGTTCTGTTCATAGAGAAATTCTTTCAGAAGGCGGGGAAGCTATAAAAACTCTCCGTCGTAGGACTTCGAGAATGTCGGAGCTCTGCTCCTTGCTGATGCTACGTCCTATGTTAACATGCATGTCTCAAAGATAATAAGTTCAGTTCTGGACTAGTATGTATAAGATGGAACTTCATGTTCTGTGGTTGTGCTTATTTCTTTTATTCGTGGGCTTGTATTCTTATATTCACTCTGTAATGTACATTTGAATTTGTTCGTTTTAGAACTGATGCTTTGGAACTAAATACAGCTAAGTTTTTCTGAACCCAATAATATGTATTGTTGTATTTCTGTTTTATTTCTACTTCTTGAAATAACTTTGGTTTTTTGTTAGTAATATTACCATTTTTCAATATTACTATAAACGACATTTATAAGTAAGCGACACTAACCAGAACAACATGAGTAAAAAAAAAATAATTAAAAAAAATAAAAAAACTAAGAAAAAAACACTTTGACCTGTAAACGACAAAAAAATTAGTCAACAAAAACGATATTATTATGAGTAAACGACAACAACGTGATAAACTAACCAAAAATGGTATAGACGGCACAAAAGTATGAAAAACAACAATAACGGACAACAATAACAATAACTATTAACGGACAACAGATGAAAATACTATAATGGGCATGAATTAAGAAATAAAATCATATAAACAAACAATTATTTCGGAAACGAATCTAATAATTAAATGAAGAGTATAATCAACGAGATCAAAATGAAACAGATTAAACGACAACTATTAAGCAGCAGGAACTAGAAGGAATAAACGACTCAAAAACTAATAAACAGTTACAAAGTTGATATGAAAACACGGATAACAAGTAAAGATAATGCCAATATAATTGAAAAAAAAAAAAAAAAAAACCGAGTAAACGAGATAAAAAGAAAACAGCATAAGTTTTTTTCATAAGTTGAGTAGACGATAGTACTATAAGGAGTCGTTTGGAACAACCTTTACAGACGTAATTTTACAACTCAACTTCAAAACTCTCAGATCTATATCTCATTTTATCTCTTTCATTTTTTTTAAAATTCAAACTTCAAAAGACCATAACTTTCTTATTTCAAGTCGAAATGTGATTATTTTTTTAATGACAAAATGATGAGAAGAACGAAATAAGATTCAAATTGTATATTTTTTGCAAACACATTTCAAATGTTTTATATTATCTTTTATGTCACAGTTTATTTCTAGTTCACATTTCAACTATACATATTTTTAAATTCCAATTTACAAAACTTCAACATGTCGAACCAGCGGCGAAAAAGAGAACATAATAAAAGGAGAAATTTTGAGAAATACACATAAAGACTAACTTTTAGATTTAGGATACTGATTTCGAAATTTAAGATTTTTGTTGCATAAATAAATAGACTTAATTTGGTTAATAAGACAGAGATGAGAACTATCAAGAAGTTGTGATATTGTAGAGGGTCGAATTTACAATCAAAGAAAAATAGGACCAAGGACCGAAACAAGATGACAGGTAAGTCGTCGGCTAATCATCAGCGTGTCGTTAGTGAATAGCAAAAAATACAGTAAAGTACGGGAAAGTAAATAGAGATAGAGATAACCGATTTTATATAGGTTCGCCCGTAATCTCTAGATTACATCCTCTGTAGTACTTCCGAGAGCTTCTACTATATGTAAAAGAGCGTTACAATGGTGATCTTCAATAAGAAAGGGGTACATAGAGATGGAGAATGATGTGATACAGAGAGATTTAGGGAATATAGTGTGAATATTGCTGAGTACAATATGTTGAACATCTGGAATGGTTGAAAAATAGAAGATCCTTAGGCTTGCGGATTAAGCCTTGATTTATAAGGACTGGTTTGCTGCCTTGAGTTGCCTGATTCTGGTATTGTATGGCTTGACTTTCCAATTCAAAAATGACTAGAAGACATTGGAAAACTGTCTTTTTTGAGAAATCTGAGCTTGTTGACTGGTTTTCCTTTCTTGATATGCTAGATTCAATTTCCTTATCTATGCAGAAAGTCAACTTCTTTATTTGGCTTTGCTGACTTGCCAGTCATCCACTAGTCATTTTTCTATTGTCTGGAAGTTGTTCCCGGGTCTTTTAAGTTGCCTGTCGTTGAGTCATCTTATGCTCTCCAATGACTTATCTGGGGGATACGTGTGTGGAGAGAGATGAGGTATAAAATCAGACGTAAATAAATATGAATAAGCTATGGCATGCTATCTAAATAATTTCTCAAGAGAGAAAAAACAGTAAAACGATCGGAAAAATAAATGTAGCTTTAGCAAACAGCAAAACAGTGAAATGCAACAATGAATAAAAGAACGGCAAAAACCTGAAAGACGACATTAATATGTAAACGACACGAACAAGAAACACATGAAGGGGACCAAAAAAAAAAAGACAAAAAACGACATTAAAACATATAAACGACAAAAAATATTTAACAAACATTAGACAACTAAAAAACGACAGTATTATTATAAAACGACAAGATTGGGATAAACTAACCAAATGGAATAAACGACATAAAATTATGAAAACAACAATAGTGGGCAACAGATGTAAGAACAATAGCAGGTATGAATATGTAATAAAATTATTTGAAAACAATAATTTCGTAAGCGAAGCTAATAATTAAATAAAAGTGAAATCAACGAGATCACCATGAAATAGAAGAAACGACGACTATTAATTAAGAACAAGGAACAAGAAGGTATAAACGACACAAAAACTAATAAAGTAAACAAAGTAGATCTGGTTGGCTTGTGCTTATTTCTCTTATCTGTCGGCTAGTATTATTCACTGTCGAATGTAAATTTGAATTTGGTCGTTTTAGTACTGATGCTTTGGAACTAGATACAGCTAAGTTTATCTGAACCAATAATATGTATTGTTAAGTTTCTGTTTTATTTCTACTTCTTCAAATAATAGTGGTTTTTTATTACTCTTACTACTATTTTTCTTTTTTCTTTTTTCTTTTTTTAATTTTATATTTCTACGACATGTTTTCAACAACTCGATAAACGACATTATTATTACGTAAACGGCACCAACAAGAACAACATGAAATGGAAAAACAACAAATAAGAAAACTAAGACAACCATTTTGCTAAATAAAAAAAGTTTGGCCATCTATTAGATTAGGTGACTAAAAAATGTAACTCAGTCTAATTTTTTAATTTATAGCTAAATAGATTTTTATGAAGTTTTCTAACAAATGACCGAAATTTTTAAAAATTAATTAAAATGTCATTTTTTTCCTTAAAATGATCAATCAATTTTATTAAATAGTCAATCAGTGATTAACCACATAATATAATTAATTTAATCAATCAGTGAATGACCATAACGTAAATCATCAAATTTTATAGTCAATCACTGAGTATATATTAGTGAATCACTGATTGACCAAATCTGAAAAAATGACAAATAGTCATTTTGCTAAATAAAAAAAAATTCAACTATCTATTAAATTAGGTGATTAAAAAAGGTCATTCAGCGTAATTTTCCTTAATATATTAATAATGTTATCGTTTGCTTCTGTTAAAAAGCTTCTTACTAATGGAAGAGTTACAATCAAGGACAGGAAATGTCGCCACAAATGTGAGAAAGGAAGAGGGGAAAAAAAGGGTAAAAATATCAAATTACACGAGGGTAACCCTTGGAAGAACTACAATGGCGTGAAAAATGACAGGAAGTCGAGGAGTGACAGTAGCCTGAAAACCAACCTAAAATTGAATAAACGACAATAACTTGGAAAACGACAGTAAAATGTAAACCGTATACGCCAATAACAAGAACATAAAAGGGCTAAACGAAAACAATTAAGAAAACGATGAGGAAGAAGTCCCAGAAAAGGAACAACTGTATTTTTTTGCTCGAAGAAAACGACAGCAATTGTATTTGAAACAAAAATATTGTGATAAACGAACTAAAATGTAGTAAACTACAATAAACGACAGTACAGTAAAACCCGACAGGAAAAATAAATGCAGCTAGCGCAACCAAAAAAAGCGTGAAAACCAAAAAGAAAAAAGACACCAACAGGAACAACATTAAATGAAAAAATAAATTAATAAAGAAAACGCAAACGACACAAAAACCTATAAATGACAAAAAGAGATAAATAAACATTAGACGAGGTCAAAATATGACAGTTTTATGAGTAAACGACAACATTGTGATAAACTAAACAAATAATAATAATAATAATAATAATAATAACAATAGTGTTGAGTGGGCAACAAATGCAAGTAAGCACCATAATAGGCTTAAATATCGAAAAAGATATACTTATATTGGAAGACAAATATTTGGGAAACGGCTCTAATAATTGAATGAAAAGTGAAAAAACGAGATCAACATGAAATTAAAAAAAAAAAGAAAAATAAACGACAACTATTAATTACAAGGAAATAGAAGGTATAAACGACACGAAAACTTATAAAAAGCAAACAACGGAGATATGGAAAAACCGATGCATGATAAGTAAAGATAATACCAAGATCAACGAAGTAAAAACGAATAAACAAGATAATTAAGAAAACAAAAGAGAAGTTGAGTAGACGAAAGTCAATAACGGAACATAGGTTCAAAAAACGACAAGTATATCAACAAAGACAACGATCTAAACGACGCCAAATGAAATAAACGACATAAGTTCAAACAGTAGTCATCAGTTCATGGATGTAATTACGTTCAGGAAAACATATTTAAAAGCTTACCGTGTCAGCCATTCCTGAACTTGTCCACTAATAGCTAGTTTAAAAGATGTTACATTTACAAATATAATCAATGGAATAAAATAAAATAAAATAACTTTCTAAATTTACATTTTTCTTGAGACATTCGAATTTCCTACTAAATGAGTTAAAAGCTCAATAAGTAAAACATATGTATGTAGACAATCGTGTATAAAATCCTCAACATTTTATTGTATCCATTTTCAGTCATTTTGAAATATTCTCAGTCAAAACCGTCCTAGGCCCCGCCCCCGTCAAGTGTAAAATCTAGCTTAGTACTTGATAAGCCGTATATGTCTCACTAGAGGTATTTTCATAGTATACCCTAATGCGACCTTTTCATTCAGTCTTGTTTCAATGACATCTCAAATAAACCCTTTTCAGTTTACCTACCTATGTACTAAACCATATTCCACACTTCATTTTAAAAATATAAAAACATAGGGTACATTAGCTTTTCCTTTCGTAAACATGCTCGTGAAACATTATCATTGCTTTCATCAAAAATCATGAAAACATGTTCGTGCAGTCATGTTCATTATTATAAAAACGTTATGCAAATATTATCATAATATCAATAGACATACCACACACATAATAGCATTCTTGTGAGCAGTTGAGAATTTCTACTTACCCTAATTTGAACCATAGCTTAAAAATAAAAAAAAAGAAAAGAAAAAAAAGAAAAATAAGAAGTTTGGTTACTTTCAGCCTTCTGACGTGCTAATTGGCGTTCGGAGCACAATATGTATAGTTCACTTGTAGTATACACAATTATAGGAACATTTAATTATACTTGGAACAAGTATGTGCCAAGTAATTAAATTATTTAAGATTCAACACTCTAAACTATTTATCTATATACATATAAAAAGCAAAACAATAGAATTCAAATATATGAAATCTGTTAATTCACTTTATATATTGCTTAACCATTGCTATACATCTAACTACGAGAATAGAAACTCTAAGAACATTGATAGAAGCCACTAATTTAAAACATTAACAAAATAAAACTACTAGCTTACCTTGTTATAATCGGATTGGGTTCTTCCAAGTATATAGTCGAAATAGAGAGAAATAACCAAGTAGGTGACTGTTGGTGTACGTGGAATGTGTAGAACAAAGGCCTAATATGAGTCATCATATTATTATACTTAATATATACGTTCATAGATAATATGTTACAACCTAATCAAGAACCAATAAAATTGCATACTTTCTCTTGATTATGATTTCTATGAAAATTGACATATATATAAACTCTCAAATTAGAATGCCTTCACGTATAGCACACAATCAAATATGTATAATAGTCCACAAACTATTATCAATATTATTTATCTTTTAACACACCCATTTGAGATAATTTTGGGCATTACAAGAAGCCCGCGCAAGGTAAAGTCTCTATGCTGGTGAAATTACCCCTTGAGGGCAAAATCGTCATTTTGATATTTTTATTTCGGACCAAACTTGATCTCTTCTTATTGCTTAAGTTAAGAGTAATATTCTGTTCTTCTACATGATTATGAAAATCCCACTCAAAATACAATTTTCTAATTTATTAACATTTATGTCAAAAATATTATTTTTGGTACTCTATGGTCATTAATTCTTATTTTAGCATATTTGTGTTATCAAAATATTTTTCTCATCATTTATGCTTCCATTAAACAGAGGATATAACATATCAACATGCCATAATCTCCTATTCTCATACATCAATACTTATTTCATGTCATATAACCATAAAAATCACAAAAACATACTTTTCATCATATTCCATATACAAATCATGTTTTCTAGCCATTTTAAATCATGACCGGCACACATATTATCTCACTAGGTAGCAAAACAACATTTTAATCATTTACCATGCTAAGATTTTCATATTTGTAAGAACACATTTTGAAAGGAAATATATTAATAACTTGGTAAACCACTAGTTTACAAATCATTTACATCTTAGAAAAGTCATGGGTTCTTAGCTCCTTTCGAAGGCTTTGAACCACTTTTGGATCCTTGAGGTAGGGGGCTAGAATGGTGATAAGCATCAATTTAAAAACATTTTTAAAACATCATTTTTCTTTCTAGGAAACAAGTGGAAAAATATAGGTTTTTTTACCTTGAAAAGCACTTGGAAAGGCTCTTCCTCCTTGTAAAAAAAAATGATCTTGGAAGTGGGTGAAAGGAGATGAAGAATATTTTTGGCTTCTCTTGGCTACAAATTTCGTCCACAATGAAAGGAGGAAGAGAGAAAACTTTTCTTTGCTTGTATGGTTTTTATAAAACATAAAAGATTGGTTTTTGGTTTACCTTAAAACCATTTTATAACCAAGTCTTATCGTGAGTTAAAAATTGAAAATTTTGGATTTTAATCTCTCCAAAAATGTGCTCAGCTGAAGAGGACAAGTTGTGAGGTTGTTTTGGTGTTTTTTCTTGTATTTCTAAGTAGTTTTAGTGAGTAGTCATTCAAGTAATCAATCATCTTACATTGTAATCATTATTTCTTTCTTGCCTTTTCATTTTGTTTTGCTTGTTTGGGGGTTGGATTTTGGATTTTAAAACCCCCCCCCCCCCGGCATAGCCTATTTTCTGGAAAAAAATAATAATAATAAGAAAAAAAAATTTTGGATTGATGCCAGCGGGCAGACAACTCACTGCCTGCCTGCATGGCTCAGTGGGCCAGCGGCCCATTGAGCATGGGGAAGGTTGCACGGCACCCCTCCCCTTGAATTTTTTGGGTGCAAAATTCACTTTTTTAAATTATAAAATTTTGATTATTCATTTATTATATTTATATAATGAATTTTCATATATAATATTTTCACAAAATTTTAATTAAATTAGAAAATAAGAGTAACATCATATTTATATCACTAATAAAAAAATTATTAATAGTGAAATTTAAAATTTAATTCTTTATTTAAGAGGATAATTAATATTATAAATTTTAAAATTATTACAGATACCTGAGACTTTATATATATATATATATATATATATTTATATATAAATTACCCTTATATTTATTTGCGTCAATAATTGATAGGTGGAATAGTCTTCTCCCAAACGTTAAAACTAAAAGAGTTGTCACAAAACACCCAAAAAAAAAAAAAAAAGGAACAATTTGTGGCCGACAAAACAATAACAGAATAATTGAAAAAAGTGGCTCTCGGATTTGAAGAGGGATGAAGTCCGGACTTGACTCTCCTTTTTATTTTCAATTCTCTATTTCAATCATTTCTCATATTCCTTTTATGCAAGTCAAGTTATTTTCTCCTACTCTGATCTTACTCAAATCTCAACCTCTGCTTGTCTCTGAAGTCTCCAAATTTCCAAGAATACTAAGAAGGTAATGGGTTCTCATCTGAGCCTATGTTTATTTTCTATTTATGTTACAACAAATTTATTATTTATTTTAGCTTGCCTGATGAGTTTTGTTTCGAAAACTTGTTTAGTAATTGTAATTGCAAGCATAGACTAGTAGTATATTCAGTTCTTGAAAAAAAAAAAAAAAAAAAAAAAAATTTGAACTTGGCCTATAGAGTAAAACATAGTTGACACGCTTGAGATACAGAGTCAGAAACAGAAAAAAAAAAAAAAAAAAAAAAAAAAAAGGAAAAGTGTTTGTTTCCTTTTCAACCTCCTTTTGAAGAGTCCATAATTACGTGATATCGTATTATTTTTTGCAGTAAAGAAATTGTTATAACGTCCATATTTTTAAGAAGATTCTGATTACTAAGTCAAGAGAAAGGTTTTGTCTCAGGGCACATGGAGGATCAAGATTTGGCATTCATGACAGCATCTCCAATTGCAATCTTTTAAGACCAGAAATTGATCAAATTGGTAAGTGACCGATATACTGTTGTTAATCTATCATACTTGCAATGCATCTCTGGTTTTCAATCTCGGAGAATTCTGCTTTTAATCTAATTTTGTAGATTTCTTTTTTTCCAAACTGTGCAAATCAATCCGTTTGTAGAGATTAGTGGTAGTGTCCTCATAATTTTCAATTATATATCTGAACTTGTGTTCTAGTTTTTAAGTGGTTAAAGAGTACTAACACGTTCGGTTCTCACGAGACCCGAACGACCTTACAGACGGCTATTCTAGTTCTACCTTGAAAGAACTAGTGAAAACAAAGAAAACATTAACATGTTATCATGAATTTAAATGTTGTGCAAAAAAATTAATTAACCATAAGCATAAAGATTGAAACAGTGATGTTGTTATTTAACTTGGTCATAAAATTCCTAAGGGAAAGACTACTGAAGTTTAACTACTTATAATTCCAAAGACATCCAATAGAAGTGGAAAGATTTTATTGCATTTGAATTGCGTACACAACTCTTGGAATTATAAGTTTACTACTCCGAAACTTCACTGAAGTTTAACCCAAGACGCCTCCTCCTGTAATGACTTGCATTTGGTTTAACTGACGTACTCTTATTCTTGGAACCCTAAAATAATAACGCCTCCTCCTGTAAAGATTTTGAGCACTTTTTTCTCCTTTTTTCTTCACTTGTATTTTTACTTTGCCCCATCATTTCTCATATTTCTGAGTTTTCTAGTAATATGATTTTTTCGCATGCTGATCTTCTCAGGTCTCATTAATCTTTGGTTCGATTTGACTCTTCAGTTTTCAAAGAAAATTGAAAAGGTAATTAGTTCTCAACAGAGTTTCTGTTTCAATAATATTTATGAAACAAACAAATTGATTACAAATGTTAAATAATTTTTCGAATTGCATTGAGAAACAAAGTTGAAAACAGAGGAAACAAGGGAAACATAGTATTTTGATTATGAGTGTTAATTACATCTTTGTTATCCTTATGAAGAGTTATATAACAATGGAAAATTGTATCTTATGTTACAGTAGAATATCGGTGCATCCCATCATTTGTTTTTATGAGAGATTCTATTTACTCGGCCAAGTGAAAAGGTCGTGTCTCCGGCCTCATGAAGGATCAAAAATTGGCAAACTTGACGCAGATCTCAAATTTCGATCTTTCATGATCACAAAGGGAATTCGTAAGTGATACAAACTGCTCTCAATCACTATCCTTAAGAATTCTGCTCTTATCTAATATTGCGATGTTCTTAACTTCCCATCCATTTATGTGTGTATATATCCATACATAATCAAGTAAATTTTCTTTCTTTGATCCTTGGAAGAATCTGTAAATTTTCTTTCTTTGATCCTTGGAAGAATCTGTGCCACATTTTTCCTTTTTTATTTTTAATTTGTCACATCATCACCAACCCCTTTTCCCTCTGCCCCATCATTGGATCAAAAGGTAAATGATGATAGTGTAATTTGGACTCTAACGAGTAAACTTTACCCAATCAGTTTGGTCCTTCAAAAACTTAGGATGACTAAAATTTTAAATTAATTAATAATTCTATGCCAAAATTATAATTTTATCTACTTATGTAATTTATTTTATTTTACAATTCTAAAGTCTTTTTTCCTTAGTCACTTTTGTTGTTCATAATTAGATTTGATAACCCTATTTCAACTCAGAAATTTTTAAAATCTTCATTTCAAATCATCATTTTTTTTAACCACATTTTGTGTGACTACATTTCTTGTGAAATTTCTCTGAATTCTCTAGTAATCATGTAGCGTGAGGATTATTCCTACAAAAACAGTAGCATATTATAGCTTGAAATTTACTGCTCATGCATGACAATCACGAAAACTTGTGGCCCATTTGGAGAGACTTCTCCAAACATATATTCAAAATTTTTTTTTTCTTCAACTCAAAACTACTTTTCACTATTCATATCTCCAAATGTCTGTAGTAAACTCAAACTTTAAAATTCCATAATTTAGTTTTTTCAAATCAAATGAGATCCCCCCCCCCCCCCCCCCCCCACCCAAACAAAATTGCAGAGAATTTTGAAAGAAATGAAATAAGATCCATGTTGATATATCCCCCCCAAACAAAATTGCAGAGAATTTTGAAAGAAATGAAATGATCCATGTTGATATATATATATATATATATATATATATTTTCTGAACATATTTCAAGTTTTTACATTTTTTTACTCCAACTAGTTTTTTTTTTTTTTTTTTTCTCTCTCTCCAGGGAAACACACGTTTTCAAAACTCATCTCAACTCCAATCTAAAACTCCATGTTCAAAACCTCTCCTAAACAGGTCCTTAAAAATGTACGTAAAAGGTACATGAATTTCAAAGAATTTATAGTTTGATTTTCTGATTAATTTATTACAGTGTATTAGTTTATAAATGTTTTTAATTTATATCTCTTTGCGAAGACCTCGGAATTATAGCGAATTTGTATCTTCTCTTGCAGTAAATAAATAGTCTCTGCCTTTCTTTTTTAATGAGAGATGCCAAATCAATATACAGCTCATGTCTCAAGTGACTCGAAAGACTAAACTTTGGCATACCTGACGTGACTAAGATATCAATCTTACAAGTTCAGAAAGGAGAAATGGTAAGTCATGACAAAATTGTCCTCAATTAATCATCTTTCTCATTTTTCTAATGTGATGATTTCCTCTTTATAAAACAATAGAAATCAAATTATTTTTGTAACTACTAGAAATGTCCTCGTCATTTTCATTCATCTTAATTCGTGCTCTAGTTTTCCGGTGGTTAAGAAATTGGTTTTCTCATCTTACAATATTTCTCAAGACTATATATGGATTTACTCCTTATTTCGATTTTCAAATTATTAATTGTCTTCTTAAGTAAAATTTCTTACTCTTGCTATGTCTACATGCATACATACATATAACGGGAAGTGCTATATAACTGGTTATGTTTGTATTATGGCAGACTATGAATCTAGCAAAAAGAAGTGAAGTGCCACATTGCCAGAAGTAAAATCAAGTTCTAATGGCGGAGACTGCAGTGGGCTTGGTTGTAAATAAGTTGATCCCATTGCTGACTGAAGAAGCACACTTGTTGAGAGGTGTTCACACCGAAGTTGAGGACATCAAATGTGATCTAGAATTCCTTCTGGCTTTCCTTAAAGATGCAGATGCAGGCGCAGAAAAAGACCAAAGGCCAATCAGCAGCCACGGTGTTAAAGTGTGGGTGGAGAAACTTAGAAAAGAGGCATTTGAAGTGGAAGACGCTGTTGATGAATATACACATCTCATGGTGCAACAGCGACGTCCCCACAAGCATCGATTTATCAGCTTTCTCCGTAGAAATGCTTGCTTGATTATAAAACTAAAGTCACGCCATGACATAGCATCCAAAATACAGGAGATCAAACGAAGGGTTCGAGATATGCATGACAAGAGTGCTGCATACGGCTTCAATTCCACACAAGCAAGATCGGCAACTACTGAAAATAAGACGTGGTATGATCCTCGAACAGATTCTTGTTTTCTTCAGGAAAACGAAGTTGTGGGTATTCAATCTACTAGAGACAAATTGATTGCATTGGTGGCAGATGAATCTCCTCAACGTAGTGTCATTGCACTACTGGGGATGGGGGGGCTCGGCAAAACCACTCTTGCTCATCAGGTTTATGTTCGAGTGAAAGGACACTTTGATTGTCATGCTTGGATTGAAGTTTCTCGATCATACAATAAGGTGGAGCTTCTGCAGAACTTACTGAGGAAATTCTACCAAGCAAGAGAGGAGCCTGTTCCTGAAGGAATTGGTGTCATGGATCAAAGAACATTGACAACAAAAACAAGAGAATACTTGCAAGGAAAAAGCTACTGTGTTGTTTTTGACGATGTTTGGAACTCAACTTTTTGGGCTGACATAAAAAATGCTTTACCTGACCAAAATGAAAAATTGGGAAGGACGATTATGACGACACGAGATGTGAATGTTGCTAACTTTTGTAAGGAATCAGCACTTGTTCATATCCATCAACTGCAACCCCTCCCTCCAGACGCAGCCTGGGAACTCTTTCGCAACAGGGCCTTCAAATATGATTTTCACGGGCGATGTCCACCCAACTTAGAGAAGTTGTCTCATGAGATCCTTCAAAGGTGTGATGGATTACCACTCGCTATTGTTGTCATAGCTGGTCTTCTATCTACTAAAGAGAAGAATGCAAATGAGTGGGGAAAGTTTCTTACTACTCTAAGCTCAGAGATGGAGAGTAACGAACGTTTGGCGAGTATAGAAAAAATATTGTCTCTTAGCTACAACGACCTTCCTTACTACCTCAAGTCTTGTTTCTTGTATTTTGGCTGTTTTCCAGAGGACTATTCTATAAGACGTCGAAGATTGATTCGTCAATGGATTGCTGAAGGCTTTGTGAACCCAAAGAAGGATAAAACATTGGAAGTCGTCGCTGAAGAATACTTGGCGGATCTAATAAATAGAAGTATGGTTCAAGTGCCAGAGTTAGACTTTGATGGAAAACCTAAAAGTTGTAAGATACATGATCTTCTTCGTGAGATTGTCTTGAAAAAGATGGTGGATTCACATTTTTCCAAAGTTTTGTCAAGAAGCGATTCAAAGTTCAGAGGATTAGCTCGACGTGTCTCAGTTCTCTACATTTCTGATGTTGATTTGGAGAGCAGCTCGAAAACATATCAGGTTCGATCTCTTTATATGTTTGTTAAAGAAAAAATTCCGACCAGTTTTGTAAGTACAATTTCCAAAAATTTCAAGCTCTTAAAAGTTCTTGATTTTGAAGATACTCCTAGTTTAGATCATCTTCCCGAAGATATTGGGATCTTGTTCCACTTAAGATATTTAAGCGTTCGAGGCACGCAAGTGGGATTTTTGCCAACATCAATTGGAAAGTTGGAGAATCTTGAGACTTTGGATCTAAAGCTGTCACGGGTATATGAGCTCCCAGTTCAAATAAATAAGCTTCATAAGTTACGGCATCTTTTGGCTTACAATCTTGATCGCAAGGCGAATTTTCATATAAATATACAGAGAGGAATAAAAGTAAAGAAGGGAATTGGGCGGTTAAAAGCACTGGAGAAGCTTTACTATCTTGAAGTCGACACCGTTGGAGCTGATGTACTTAAAGAGCTGAGTGAATTTACAGAGTTGAGGAAGTTGGGCATCAAAAAATTGAGAAACGAAGATGGGAAGACTCTGTGCGGCTCTATTCAGAAAATGGAGCACCTTGAGACCCTTGATATCTCTTCAATAAGTGAAAATGAGACACTTGATTTGGAGTCCATGTCATGCCCCCCTAAATTTCTTCAACGTCTCTACTTAAAGGGCCGTCTAAGGAAGTTTCCGGAATGGATCAATAAGCTTCAAAATCTAATCCGAATACGTATTCGGTGGTCAAAATTGGAAGACGATCCACTGAAAGCCCTTCAAAATCTGCCCAATCTTTTGGAACTTGGGATCCATAATGATTCATATTATGGTGAGAAGATGCACTTTGAACAAGGAGCGTTTCCAAAACTAAAGGTGCTCGACCTTTATGGTTTGAGTAAACTGAACTCTATAGTAATAGAGGAAGGAGCGTTGTGTAATCTTGAAATTTTTGAGATTGGGCCTTGCCCGCAACTGAAGGAGGTGCCATCTGGATTCCAGCATCTAAGAAACCTTGAACGCCTTGTATTTTTTGAAATGCCAGGACACTTCTTGATGTTCCAGAATTTTGAGAGTGTGCAAGCCATACCACAAGTTCGATTCACTTGTTTTCTTTCTGGAGAATGGTACAGGCTGGCTTTGAAAGATATTTCCAAGCTCCAATCATACATCCAAGGTTAGTCCAGAGCATCTTTCTTTCTAATATTTTGGTCACCTTCAACAAGTATTGCCCATATCGAATTACATATTTAATGTTGCAACTAGTAGATTTTATTCTACGACATCTTTTTGTTCCATCATTAAAATTACAAATGCTAAATAGTTTTCTACACAACGCTATAGACGAAAAAAAAAAAAAAAAAAAGAACATAAAAGGAGATGTTAGGAATCTGTTGGATTACTGATGTGGTTGAATGTGATTTCTTTCGACAGAGCATAACAAAGTTGACTGGAACTCGTTGCCTTTTGAAGAAGTCTTGAGTAAGTTCCGTTATCATTGACTTCTATAATTTATATTTCTCTGTTCTTTGTAATTGGGATTTTAACGTAATTTATGGTATGTTTTTATGAATTTGAAAGCAGAGTCCTTTTTGTATGTTTTTAATCAGTCATTCACTTTGATGTTATGTTCTGTTCTGTTCTGTTCATAGAGAAAGTCTTTAAGGAGGGGGTGGAGTGCTGAAGGCTCCGTCGTGGGACTTTGAGAAAGTCGGAACTCTGTTCCTTGCCGATGCTACGTCCTATGTTAAACATGTCTCAAAATAATAAGTTCAGTTCTGGACTTGTATCTATAAGATTGAACTTGATGTTTTGTGGTTGTGCTTATAATTTCTTTTATTCGTGAGCTTGTCTTTTTATATTCACTCTCGAATGTATATTTGAATTTGGTCGTTTTAGTACCGATGCATTGGAACTAAATACAGCTAAGTTTTTTAAACAAAATTATGCATTGTTGTGTTTCCGTTTTATTTCTACTTCTTGAAATAATATTGGTTTTTTTTACCACTTTTTGTACAATTTATTTTCTTTTTCTTTTTGTTTTTTATAATTATATTTCTACGATATGTTTTCAATATTGCTGTAAACAACATTTTTAAGTAAACTACACAACACAAGAACAACATGGATTGGAAAAAACAACACATAAGAAAACGACACTAAAAACTATAAATGACAAAAAGATTTAGGCTTTGATATTGAAAATCTAAGAATAAATTTTTTTTTAATAATTTATCATATAATGTTTATCACACACTTAACATATATTAAAAAAAATTAATATGACCTTACATGTTATAAACTTATACATACTTTCAAAATATAAATAACAAATTTTAAAATAGCTTTTGTCGAATAAATTGCTTAGTGGTATCCGTATTCCCTTCACCTGCTCATCATTGTGATCTACATATTGTCCACCATGCACTAAGTTGTAGGTTGCTTATCTAAAGTAAGAATATAACCAATAATAAGCTTTCGCTCAATTAGTGAAAACATAGATCTCGTATTTTTTAAAAACCTAAATGATACATGTGGAGGCATGTTCCAATTATAGAATTAGGATGTGGTCCAATTATATTCAATTATGAATGCCTTATTTTCTATAGACTTATTATTTTTCTAATCTGTGGGCCCTATGTATACGTACCGGGTATGTGTGATCAACGGGATATTAGGGTTTGCAAGGTCCCTAACAACACCAAGATCATAAACTGAACTTGTTCCAGATCAATTGAAATTAACTAAACTAATCCTCCCCTTGTGGAATGTTGGTAGAACACCCTAATTTATCTTGAATTAGTCTTAGTCTTTAACTTAACTAAAGTTGAGTATTCCTAAATCATACTATTAATTAAAGTCTTGGTAAAAGACTAGGTCTACGACTTATGTTCCTTCATTAAGAGCTTATTAGTCATGATGCAATGGCTTGAGATTAACTTGAAATCATGGCATAACTAAAATCATGGCATACTATGAAAGTGTGAGATATCTATAATTGTGGCACAACATAACATAACATATACTTAAACATGTAAACATAGGCAAAACATTCCTACCATGACATGTGCCTAAAACATAATTTGAAAATAATAATATTTTCATACTGTAGGCGAGGTTTGTACTTATCTTACTCACAACAAAATTACTTCCTTCTAGGCCACAGTCTAAAATTCCCTTCCTTGCGATAAGAGTTTCCATCAAAGAATGGAACTAGAACTTCCTTGGGGAGGACTTCTTGAAGAGGCTTGAGGATTTCTTTAAACTCTTAAGAACCTAGGAAGGTGTTTGGAAGGTAGTAATGGGAAGGAAAATTGTTGAAGGGTAAAGAAAATTTTCTTAAGAAACTTATGAAAACTTAAAACTATCTGCAGAGTGCTTGTAGAGGGAGTTTTTGGAGAGAGAGAATCTAGGGAGAGAAGAGAATGAAATTTTGAGGTATGAGAAAAATGGGTGGAGGTGATGCCTATTTATAGGCAAAGCTTAATAACACTTAGTGTAATTAAGCAAGCTTATCCTTGATTAGGATTTTATTAAACTTCAAATTACAGTTAAAACTCTTGGAATCATAAGCTTGCTCTTACACCCACCAAAGTTTAACCCATGCAAGACATATCCTCCTACAACGAACTTGCTTCAGTTCAACTAGCGTGCTACAACTCTTCAACTTGTCTTCTGTGCTTGCCTTCAGTCCTTGATTGTTGGGTGGGCCCCGGGGCCGGAAAAGAAAAAAGCAGCAGAATTAGAATTTTAAATATTTATAAAACACTTAGCATACGACTCATAAGAATATTTGATATTATCAAATATTCGATATATATAATTGTATATACTTATTGGTCACAATATCTATTTATCATTTGTCTTCAATATATTACGAACATCCTCGCAACGATTGACTTTCTCTACCTTTAGTCTTCTTTGCTATTCTTTTGTCTTAGATTTAATCGGTCTGTAGAAATCATTGAATCATATACCTTTAGTCTTCTTTGCTATTCTTTTGTCTTAGATTTAATCGGTCTGTAGAAACCATTGAATCATCTTGGATGTTAGTTCTTTTCTTAGTTATGACTTTCTTAATTAATAGGGGGAAAGTCTAAGGGTTTATTTGGGGGAATAATGGAAACAACATTTTCAAAACCAGTTTTTTCATCTAATTTTTTTAAAATTACATAAAATATCAAGAGTAACAAAATAACGTCTACATTGATATTTTTTTTCAAATATATTTTAAGATTTTATATTTTTTCACTTCAATCAATATTTCATCAAAAGTCTATCCCGAATAGTCCCCCCAAATGGCCCCTTGAAGAGCTCTTTGGAAGCTAGAAGAATGAATCTCTTGTAACCCTAGTAGACACATCCAAGTATTTATTTATAACATCCAATAATTCCCCATCATGCCCTTATGATCTGCACCCACACCCTTTTGTCCTTGGAGTGGGTATGTGTGCCTCTAAAGGCTCGCAAGCGCCACGTGCCGTTCTTAATACAATAACTTTTTGAATACAAAAGAGTACGACCCACAGATAACGATTCAACTCCCACATCCCCGATATACATGTGTGTTTGTGTGTATATATAAAGTAAATTCTACACTGAGATAAAGCTACTTTACTTTATTGATAATGTAAAAATATTTTAATCATTTGATAACTTTTCAATGATTGAGATTAAAAATATATATAAAATGGTACCCAAAAAAATTACACCTAATAATTATAATCAAGATTTAAAAAAAAAAAAAAAAAAAAGGTAAATCCGGCGACCTGCCGCCACATGCCCTCTCGTGCTCGTCACCGGAGAAGTAGGAGCACTGGATCTTCTCCTTTTTAGCATCGACGACTTATGTCTCAAGATCTGGGCCCAAGACGCCTCGCCTTCCGCTTCTTCTGCCTCGCGAGCTCTCGCCGGGAAGCCACCAGTTCGGCTACTCGAATCTCCCCCCCCCCCCCCTCCCCCCCCCCCCCCCACACGATGCAGATCTAGCTTGCGGGGGATTGCGTGGTGGTGGTTCGCCGTCGCCTTGAGGAGCACTGTTGGCCACCATCAGGGGGGAGGGTGCTGGAAAGTTTGCTGCTGGGAAGAGAAGTTTTTTTTTTTTATAAGTATAATCACACGTGCAAGGAAACATTCTAATGTCGTGCACTTTTATAATCCAATCGTTCTTATCTATTGCATCTTACCTCATTAATAGGATAAAATTTTTATATCATTGTAGAACTCCTTTATACATAAACATCTATATATGAACATAAAAAAGAAAACTAACCTTTCTTTATCTTTGATCGTGGAAGATATCCAGATCTCATCGCTCTCTCTCTTTTTTAATGGTCAACCTGATCTGCTTCCCCCCCAACCACCCCCCCCCCCCCCCCCTCCCTTTTCTTCTCTCTTTTTCTTTTTTTTTTTTGGTTGATGGCTTGCGGCATAAAGTTTCCTGTCACCTCCCTATATCAATATAGGGAGTGGCTGTGGTTCATCCCCTTTTAGAGGCACACCATAGTGACTAATCTAAGGATCAATAACGAAGGGGCAATAAAGTGGACGGTTGTGGAATAAGGTGTACCAGTCATAGTGTACATTTGAGCATACACAATCAACTTTTTCTAAGACATTGCCCAAATAAATAAATAAAAACTTTGTTGGGTCTCCTAAACAGATAAGTGGGGCCGGAGCGGGAATCGAAGAACCCGGTGAAATCGCGACGCTGGAGCTAGAGTCCAAGATGATTGCCAAATCGCAGCGCCGGAGTTGGAAAAGCACGACGTAGCCTCTAGGAGAGAGATGGGGCGTCCTCGGTTTATAGAGTTTGGAGGAGAGTTTGGGAGAGAGAGGGAGAGGGAGGGAAGAGGAGAGAGAGTGAAGTCGGGTTGGCTTCTTGTCTCTGTCGATCCAGCGAGAGAAAGCATACACATGGCGACAGCGATGGTGATGACGACGGGATGACATTGGTGACGGGGACAGTGACGGGAGGCGGCGGCGGCGGAAATGGGATGACGACCTTAGCTTGACATCAAAGAAGGCTTCAAAGCCATTTCTGGGTTTTTAATAGATAATAGGCTATGGTCATGTGCAGTGAATTTTTGTGCATCTCTTACATCTCTACCATTGGATTTAATATCTAATGATCTAAAAAAAAGGCTCTACCACAGGGCCTCTCAGAATAGCTTTAGCTTTACTGCAGATCTTCCCATAAATATATAAATTTATAAAAGTTTTTTTTTTTAATTTTTTTTTTTTGGGTTTGCTTAAATTTGATACATCGTCACCTACCCTCCTTATCTCTTCCCTACCATTGGATCCAGAGGTGGATTGTTCTTGGCCCTCCATTTAGATATATTTTCCTCAAACAAATTTTGTTTTAATCTACTGTTAGTTTTTTAATAAATAATATTATTATAATTTGAGCTGCAACGGGTAAATTTTACACTGCTAATTTAATCGTTCAAAAAGTCAGGTTGATTGAATTTTTAAACTAATTGTTAATTCCATACTGGAGTTCTAATCAAATCCACCTGTGTAATTAGTTTATCACTTTACAGTATCTAATTTGCCAGGAAAATTGTAATATTTTATTTTGTCAAATCACTTTTACGGTTCAGAATTAAGTTCAAATAATCATATTTTGACTCAGAAAGTCTTAAATATTTCTTTCAAAATTATCATTTTAAATTTAAATGATGAATTTGGTATACATGATGAATATGTAAAGAAAATCACGTTTCAAGTGATTTATTTATCTACGGAAACTTTTCACAAATTGTCGTGTTAGTCGTGTAACGCGTAAAGCACTCGAACAAGAAAAGTGGCTCATTATAACATGAAATTTGATTTTGTTTTTCATTATATTATAATCATGAATACCCACAAAAATTATATCAAAATTACTTTAGTTTCATAGAATTTATAGCTTGATTTTCTGACTCCAACAAGCAACAAAATAAGAGAACGGCCAAAAAAAAAAAAAAAAAAGGGGGGAGAAATTATCATGAATGACACAAAAAGACTAAAAGTTTTTGTCACTTATTTTGAAATTTAAGATATCTACCACTCAAATAGACTTTGGTTGACATGAAAGAAATGTGAATTATCAATAACTTATGAATAAAAATTCATAAAAATTAGGACCTACAATCATTTTCTCAAAGAAAAAAAAAAAAAAATAGACCGCCGCTTTAATGGACAAACAGCCCAACCCAAAAGAAAGTCTTTTTTTAAGAAAAAAATGCACTACATTCCAAAAGCAAACTTGGGATGTGAGACAAAAGGCTAGGGTCCACATTTAATTCATGTCTTGAAACACACGGTATTATATATATTTTTTAACGTTGAGAAACCATGTGAGGAGGCGAAATTATAGCTTAAAATAATCCACCAGTCACTACCACAGCCTGTCATTGCACATTTTATTATATAATCTCAACTAGTGTTGCATTTTATATTTAGACCACTTGCAATAGTTTCAAACAACTTTAATTACGGTCATTAACAAACACAATAAGTATTCAATCAAGAGTAATATAAAATTACTTTTTCGTTCATAACTCAACATAACAGCTTGGTTTTTAATACGAAGTCTTCTCTTGTTCCATCTGTTCCTCCCTTAATTTCACCCTAATTTGAGAAATCCACGGTTAATTTGCTCAACGAAGTGATTAAGAGCTAATTGGAATCAAAGTCAAAATCTACAGGTGGCGTTTCACACTTTATGTATATGTGCTTTCTTATGAGAGTTTGTCCAAGAAGTAGTAGGAAAAAAGTAAAATACCTTAAATTATAAATGCTGGGGCTGGCTTTCAGTTGTCATATATATGTAACATTATGATTATAGTTAAAATTATAAAACATTATGTATAACATATCTAATCTAAAAAATAATATATGATCAGACATGATAGATAAATGATGAATAGATCATAGGATTTTAACCTATTTATGATCCAAATATTTTTAGATCGGATATTTGATGTCCCATTTAAGATGGATTAATTCCCTTGAATAAATTGGTTCATGGATAAAATTATCATCTCAACAATGAGATTAATTGGGATGTGAGACAAAATCGTAGGGTCAAATTTGTCTTACATCTCAACCCCACTATACATATGTTATCCACACAGCCGGCCTTGGCTATATCTAATTACAATCCCAACAAATGTGTCGTTTTATAAAAAACAAATTGTAATAGTTCAACAAATGTTAAGAGTTATATTCACTACTACAAAAAGGTAAATTACACGATAGAGATTACACGACGGTTCATTGGAACCGTCGTGTAAACCTCACTTTACACATCCTCTTCCATTGATAAAAATTTAAAGATACAAAATTTAAAGATCATTATATTAAAGATCATTATATTAATATGACACAAAATTAAATTACAGTTTACTAAAATTTATGTCTTGTTAGTGAAAAATGAGGAATTTGTGTCGTGTTAGTCAATTGAAAAAAAAAATTAGGTAGTTGTTTAGAAAATTTTCTCCTTTTTTGATTGGTTGTTGCATAAAACGTTTTTACACCCCAACTCTTTTTGTATGTATATATTTATATATAAGCAGCGCAAAATTTCTCTCTCTTTGATCCATATGTCAGAGTCTGGGCCACATCTTTCCTTCCTTTTTTTTATTATTTATTATTTTTAATAATTAATTACCACATCCTCTTCCATCCTATTAATTTATCTCTTTCCATCATTGGATCAAAATGTTAATTATTGATCCTAGCTCTCTACCTGGAGATATTTTTCCCAAACAATTTTTTATTATAATGCAGTGTAAGTTTCGAAAATGATGATAGTGTAATTTGGGTTCTATATTTATCTGGTAATTTTCTCCCCGTTAATAATAAACTATAAGTTCTCATACAATATATATATGAGCGTGAATAATTGAAGGGCTGAATAGACTTCTCGCATGGTGTACACGGCCTTCCTCACATGGTGTAGATTATAATTTATTATTTTATTTTATTTTTTTTAGTGGACAGGTGTATTATATTAATTAGCCAAGTGGACAATATTTAATGTTCTTGTAATTAGCTACAGGTACCCCACATATCGAAAGGCTCTAAAAGGAATTTTTTGTAAAACGTAAAAAATTAAAAAAAAAAAGTCATTAGATAACAAGAAGCATTAAAAATGTAGAATATAAAAACACAAGAAAACTCATATAATAATCGGATTTGAAGAGGGTTGAAGTCCGGATTAATTCCGTGTATAAATGGAAGACATGAGAAGTTTAGACTCAACATTTTCACACCGCACTGATTTAAAAAAAAAAAAAAAAAAAAAAAAAAAGAAGAAGAAGAAGAAGATCACAGCACTTCTTTACCTTATCCCCTTCAATTCTCTGTTTTAGCCATTTCTCATATGGCCAAATGTAAAATCAAGTTGTTTTCTCACATACTGATCTTCTCAAATCTCAACCAGTCTTCAATTTTCCAAGAATACTAAGAAGGTAACTAGTTCTCATCCGAGTTTCTATTTAATACCATTTATGTTGCAAATTTACTTGCTTAAACCTTCCACCTGCAACAAATTAATTAGTAATTTTAGGGTGCCTTATGAGTTCTGTTTCGATTAAAACTTGTCCGTAATTGTGAATACAGACTTTGTTTAGCGGTAAACTCCGTTGTGTGTGTATATATATATATATATATATACACAATTTCATAATTTGCAAACCTTCATAGTGATACCTAAATGAAAAAAAGATTTTCCAACCTTCCCTAAACACACATCCTTTTCATTTTTAATACCAAAGTCATTACTAGAACATTTATTTAAAAAAAAAAAAAAAACGTCATTATATAGTGGGCAAGTAGACCTAGTTAGTGGCTGGTGGCCTGTTATTATTCCAGAAAAGTAAAGTTAATGAACGCAATAAAATGCAAAAGCACATTCACAAGGGTGGACGGGGTCACAAAGAGTGGCTCCTTTATTAAGTATCTCCTCTTTCTCCATCAGGTTTTGAGTCCCAATATTGCCTCTAGTTTATAAGCCCCCACTCCAGTTTCGGCTGTTGATACTTGGGTTGGTCATGGTAAAATAGGCCCCGGGTAAACGACTGAGAGAAACTAATATAAAGTATTTGACTCTGTCATACCTAGAGAAGTGTTCCTGCCTGTGGAGCTGGAACACCTGAAAATGATAGAACCAGCACCAGATCTTTCGTTATTTATCAAAATAAATATATAAATACAATGCAAAAGCAAGAATAATAATAAATAAATAAATAACACAGAGAGAAAAACAATGTTGAGACACTCGACATAGAGAGTAAAAATAGAGGCGTTTTGTTTCCTTGTTCAAGCTGGTTATGAAGAGTGCTAATGATGGAAAATTGTACCTTTTGTTGTAGTGAAGAAATTATTGCATCCCATGCTTTATGAGAGATTCTGATTACTTAGCCAAGAGAAAGGTTTTGTCTCGGGCCACGAGGGGGATCAAAAACAGCATCTCAAAGGTAATTGACGGAGAAACTGTTTTTCAATTTCAAAGAAATCTGCTTTATCTAATGTGCTGATTTCCTTTTCTCAAAACTGCCCCGACGGAACCACTTAAAAAAAAAAATTTAACTGTTGCCATGAATTACAAAGCTAGTCAAAAAACAGTTTTACCATAAACATAAAGATTAACACAATAATATAGTTATATTCAATAAGACCAAAAACGACCGAGAAAATAACATAGGTGTTCAGGACACCAACAAAATAGAAGAATTTTATTAAAGTTCAAATTACAGTTACAACTCTTGGAATCATAAGCTTGCTCTTACACCCACCAAAGTTTAACCCAAGACATCTCCTCCTACTACGAACTTGTTTCGGTCTAACTGAATGCACTACAACTCTTCAGCTTGTCTTCTGTGCTTGTCTTCAGTCCTTGATTGTTGGGTGGGCCCCGGGGCCAAAAAAGAAAAAGTCAGCAGAATTAGAATGTTAAATTTTATAAAACACTTAGAATATGACTCATAAGGTTATTTGATATAATCAAATATTCAATATAATTGCATGCACTTATTGGACACAATATCTATTATATCAGTTGTCTTCAATCTATTACGAACATCCTCGGGACGATTGACTTTCTCTACCTTTAGTCTTCTATGCTATTCTTCTCTCTTATATTCAATTGGACTGTAGAAACCATTGAATCACCTAGGAATATGCAAGTCTTTTCTTACATATGGCTTTCTTAGCTATTACGAGGAAAGACTAATTAAGGGCTCTTCTGGGGGTATTGGAAACAACAATTTTATAAATTTTTTTGTCTTTTTATTTAACTCGAAACTATTTTTTATAATTCAGATACCCATATTCCTACAGTAAACTCAAACTTTAAAAGTCCGTAACTTTGTTATTTCAAGTCGAAAGAATGATTTTTTTTTAAAATTGCATCAAATTTCAAGAAGAACGAGAGAAGATCGATATTGATATATTTTTTGAATATGTTATAAGATTTTATACTTTTTCACTCCAAACAGTTTTTATTTTTTATTTTTTTAAAAAACTAAAATCATATTTCTAAAAATTCAACTCATCTCAAATCAAAATATTTTCAAAACTCTGACTCCAATACTCCACCCAAACGGCCCCTAAAAAGCTCTTTGTGTGATAGTCGCCAATCGAAGCCTCTATTGTCTTAATTCAGTTTGCCAATCCAACGAATCACCATGTTGCCTACAGCATGAACAAACATTGATGAGCTTTCTCTTAGTAAGTATCAACATAAATCTCTTATAAACAATGTAGATATAGAAACACATGACATTTAATGAATCGTATAATTTTCCTTGTTCCTTGTTTCTTATTTCTTGTAGCATATCATAACTTCATATTTATCATTTATAACAGTGTAGTCTAAACTTTACAAGAACATTTAAAAAAAAATGTGCTCATAATACATAAAATTCACGCCTTTATTCCTAATTAAATTACGAATTTACTTGTGAATTTTCCGGATCTAAAATTTTTTCTTCTTGGGGCTGATGATTGTCATAATAAAAAATATGGACAATTTCTCAATTTGTGTGTTTCATCCTTGCACAAGGGCCATGCAAATCTTATTCGTTCCCAATTTTATCTTATGACAATCATCAATCTCTATAAGGAGAAGAGTAAGTTATGAGTCTCACATCACTTAGGAATGGACATATGTGATGGTTTATAAGTAAATAGACTACCTCTTAATGGTATGAGACCTTTTGAGATTAAGTCAAAGAGCAAAACCGTGTGGCACGAGACCCAAATCGAACAATATCATACCAAAAGGACACATGATGATTTTGATAGTCATCAGTTCCTAAAAGAAGAAAAATGTAAGCTATGCAGTCCCACATCACTTGGATATGAATATATATATATATATATATGATAGTTAATAAGTAAAGAGATCACCTCATAATGGTATGTGGTCTTTTGGGGTAAAGCCTAATAGCAATGCCGTGTGGGCACGAGATCCAAAGCAGATATTATCATAACAAAGGAAAATATAGGTCGTTATGAATGGAATGAGAGCCTACACTTAATCAGAATTGTAGCCAATGAGGACATTAGGCCCTTAAAAGATGGGTGATTGTGATAGTCATTAATACCTAGAAAAACAAATAAAAAAAAGTAAACTATGCATTCATAAATCACTTGGGAGTAGATATATGTGATTATTCATAAATAAAGAAACAACCTTTTAATGGTATGAGGCCTTTTCGTGTAAAACCCAATAACACAACTATACAGGCATGAGGCCCAAGACGAATATTATCATAATGAAAGGAGGCATGAGTTGTTACATAGTCTGCGCATTCAATACACCAATTAAAATATATACATGAAAATGTGTAAAAAAATCACCGGAGAGGCCGGAGTTCGTTGCGACAGCTGTTTGAGTGAGACTCTCCTTAAGCTCCAACATTGTAGCAACAAAGATCGTTAGTTGAGAAATCGATATGCCGAGATCGGCTGAAGAAGGAGGTGAGAAACATAGAGACGGGCTGCTGGAGAAGGGGAAGAGAATGGCCGGAGAGGGAGGACAGGGAGACGAAGACGGCCGGTGAGAAAGGAAAAGGAGGAGAAAAAAGTTGCAGAACTAAAGAGCGAGAGAGATTTCTAGAGAGAGAAAAAGAATTGAAGAGAGTGAAAAATAAATGAAACAAAAACAAGAAAATTGTTAACGGGTCTTTTAGTGATTTTGTCACCCAAGAATCTCACCCACATCATTGAGTAGATCTGGAGGTGGTCGTCATTCACCGACGGCTCTGCGGCGTTGGTGTATGGTTCTGGGGGAGGGTTGTCGCCGTGCGGCCTATGGAAGTCGATGGTGGTGGCTCATGAACTCCACGTGCTGACGAGGAGTCTCCTCTGCAGATCTGACTCTAATTCTAATGATTTCTGGCTGCTCCAATTGTGTGACTCGTATTATCTCCATGATTTCTTCCTGTGTGGTTGTGTTTTATTTTATTTTTTTCTTGTAATAGTTATATTTATGTAATAATGGTGCTTTATGCAACTAATATATATATTCGGTTGTATTATTATTTTGTTTTTTGTTGAAGTCCTCATTAATGACGGTGGTTCTTCCACTATCCAGGCTTATGGTTTATCTGCCAGAGTCGTCTCTTGGCGGTTTGTTTGTTACATTAGACTTGCGTCTATGAAAAATCTACTTACCTCTCATCCAAGCAATTGATCAACGATAAAACTATCGGCATATTTGTTTAACTACATATGCAACTAATATATATTTGTTTGTTTCTTACTGAAGATGTTAAATTGCCGCTTCATAGTAATACACATTTATCCTTAACAGGGCGTCATGAAGTAGACAGGAACTCCTTGTCCTTTGACGAAGTCGCAAGTAAGTTTCCTTTGTCATTTACTTATAAATTAATGCACTTACACTCAGAAGTTTCCTCGTTCTTTTTTGATTGCCTCTTAATGTCTAATGGGGATAAACGGTCCATAATTCACCTACAACTCTCTCACTTTGGTGTTATCTGTTCCACGCAGATACTACTAATCTCAATATGGCTCTAAATAATTAAATGTGTGAACTCTGTAGATTGTTTTGTACGTAACTGCTTTCGTATTATTCTTGTTTTCACCCTCTTGTGTGAACTAATAGATGATATCTTATCTGTCTAACGTATGGTCGTTTTATACGACATGTTTTCGATGTTCAAGTAAAAGACGTGTTGATTAAAAGGTAAGAAAGGTAACAACGCCCTACTTCTCAAGGCAACAGAGAATGAAGAATTTGTTCAACGAATTAGGAATGATATCAAACGACAACAACAATATCCCGACTATTGAATGAAAATACATAGGAAAAACGACAACAATAAAGCAAACATTGTTAAAACAAGTAAACAAGAAGAAAGGACGAGGATATTAGGAAATGAAATCAAAATGAGAATAATATAAAAATCTTATAGTAGTACGTTTATTGGTGGATGACTTGGCAATATTACATTTATAGTTCAATGTCATATTGAATATGGTCGGATTACCCATGTGAGGCACAAAGAATACGACTAAACGACTTTTGAATAGTCTTGTCCACTTGTCTAATATCATACAACGCGTAAGAAAGGAAAGTCAGAGGTGTGGATGAACATTTTTTCACCACTTTTTCTCCTTTTTTCTTCACTTGCGTTTTTATTTTTCCCCATCATTTCTCATATTTCTGAGTGTTAATTACATGTTTGTTATCCTTATGAAGAGTTATATAACAATGGAAAATTGTATCTTATGTTACGGTAGAACATCGGTGCATCCCATCATTTGTTTTTCTTGAGAGATTCTATTTACTCGGCCAAGAGAAAAGGTCGTGTCTCCGGCCTCGTGAAGAATCGAAAATTGGCATACTTGACGCAGATCTCAAATTTCAATCTTTTTAAGATCACAAAGGGAATTCGTAAGTGATACAAACTGCTCTCAATCACTATCCTTAAGAATTCTGTTCTTATCTAATATTGCGATGACTACCCATCCATTTATGTGTGTATATACCCATATATAATCAAGACAATTTTCTCTTTGATCCTTGGAAGAATCTGTGCCATATTTTTCCTTTTTTATTTTTAATTTGTAACATCCTCGCCAACCCTTTTTCCCTCTTTCCCATCATTGGATCAAAAGGTAAATGATGGTAATGTAATTTGGACTCTAACGAGTAAACTTTACCCAATCAGTTTGGTCCTTCAAAAAGTTAGGACGACTAAAATTTTAAACTCATTAATAATTCTATGCCAAAATTATAATTTTTTCTACTTATGTAATTAATTTTAGTTTACAATGCTGAAGTCTTATTTCCTTAGTCACTTTTGTTTCTTCATAATTAGATTTTGATAACCCTATTTCAACTCAGAAATTTTTAAAATCTTTATTTCAAATCATCATTTTTTTTTAACCACGTTTTGTGTGACTACATTTCTTCTGAAATTTCTCTGAATTCTCTAGTAATCATGTAACGTGAAAATTATTCCAACAAATACAGTAACATATTATTGCATGAAATTTACTGTTCATGCATGATAATCATGAAAACTTGAGGCCAATCTAGAGAGACTTCTCCAAACATATATCCAAATGTTTTTTTTCCCCTTCAATTCAAAACTACTTTTCACAGTTCATATCTCCAAATGTCTATAGTAAACTCAAACTTTAAAATTCCATAATTTTATTTTTTCAAATCAAATGAGATTTTTTCCCCAAATTGCCGAGAATATTGAAAGAAATGAAATAAGATCCATGTTGATATATATATATATATATATATATATATATTTTCAAACATATTTTAAGTTTTTACACTTTTTACTCCAACTAGTTTTTTTTAAAAAAAAAAAAAAAAACCAAATACACGTTTTCAAAACTTATCTCAACTCCAATCTAAAACTCCATATTCAAAACCTCTCCTAAATGGGTCATTTAAAATGTACGTAAAAGGTACTTGAATTTCAAAGAATTTACAGTTTGATTTTCCTGATTAATTTAAAACAGTGTATTAGTTTATCAATGTTTTTAATTTATATCACTTTGTGAAGAGCTTGGAATTACAGCGAATTTGTAACGCCTCGGCCATCTACGTAGGGCTGACTACGTAATTGTGGGCCGTTACTTTACTTACTTAACTTAATTCTTGATTCAAATACTTTAAACTTACTGAAAATTCCAGAATAAATTTTTTTTTTCTTTTAAACTTTATTTTAAAAGACTTTTAAACTTAAACTTAAACTTGACTTAATCTTATATTTATACCCATACTTATTTATAGGTACTTACTCGAGTACCGAGCTTTCACACCTTATTTGAAAGCTATCATATTTAAACCGTGGACCAAACCCGACCTAGTGTGGGTTGGTACTACACGAGGCAACTTGTTGCCATCATACATAAAACTTTTCCTTACCCATACCATAAATCTTGTGCTATTAGAACCCTTGACTTTTCATGGTGGCCCCTTTCTTGGAACTCTGTCCTCAAGGTTTTCGGCCCATAACATAACATAACATGATGGCCCCTTTCTTGGAACTTTGTCCTCAAGGTTTTCGGCCCTTAACATAATATAACATATCATAACATGGGTTGGTTCTAATAGGCATAAGATCAAGCACCATACATAAAAATAATTTCTTGGAATCTTTTTCCAAATGAATCATGGAAAACAATACTAAATAGTAGTATTGAAAACATATTACTGTTCGAGTGATGCAATGAAAGATATCCTTGTATCAATTAGCTACTTGTTAGCTAGTAGAAACTTCTCTTGTGCCTTTAGCATTTCCTTTATAGCAAAAATGCATAATCATAATTCTTAGAGATATCTAAAACTTCCCATTATTGCATAATTTCCATTACTTAAAAGGTCGTATATAGTCGACATTAGTCGAACCATTATATGTCGACTCTAAGGTTGCTATCAATCTCAGCCTTATTAACTTCATCGTCAGACTCATAGTCATCATTATTATCATACCCTAATAAATTGTTGTTGGTAGCATCCATCTCATATTGGCATATCGCCTATTTGCTACCCCCAAACTAAGGCATCATCAAAATTTTCCCTGTATCTAATATTACTCTTATGTGGCAAAAGTTTCACAATCAGGACACTTAACTTCCATTGTATTGATCCTTTCCTTAGAAGGAAAAATTCCTTGTTACCATCATACCAAGGTAAAGCGATAGGCTATACGATCTCGAAGCCTATTCATTTCCTTATTGCTATTCTAGCAATCATAACTTAGCTACTACAGTTGCAAGATTAGGCTCTTGTAAAACTTTGGTTCTTTCGTGCACACGGTGAACCATCTTCTTATTCTTGTTCCTTATTCCTCATATTTCGTATATCCATTCTTTCCTCCATATCTTATCATGTCCTATCTTGGAAACATCATAACTTATCATGATCTCTTCATATCACATCGTAAGCTTATCCATCCCTGTATCCAACATTTTCGTTATGTGGACAAGAGTTCCCAGCTATGATCATAACGGGATAGAGTAGTCCTTTACAAGCACCAGGAGTATCATTCTCCAACATGATCATTGATGAGGGATAATTACTACACACGTAAGATCTTAACTAACTCTAATCAAAGGAAAATAAATTAACTTACTTGGGCACTTGCAGAAACGATGTGAAGCGAAGTGAAGTAGGCTGGCAGGATACCGCTCTGATACCAAACTGTGACGCCCTGACTTCCCAAGCCGGGTCGACACCATACATACTTGTACTTAACTTTCTTGAAAATTTGAGAATAAATTTTTTTTTTTCTTTTAAACTCTGAAAACTTATTTTTAAATTACAACTTGAAAACATCATATACATGACATGGTACATATTCCTTAATCATACATATACAACTTCATACTTAAAATATTTACGAAAAATCTTGCGTAGTGGTATCCCATACCGCCCTTTACTCGCCTCATCGTCTCCATGGCCCACCAAGTAAAGCTGCAGGCATCTTACTTTTACCTATAGTATGGAATATACAAATGAGCTTTCGCCCAGCAAGTATAAACATATCTCACAAAAACATTTCAAACATCTTAAAAAAAACATGCCAATCATCATGTAATTTATGCATGAACCATTTATGATCGATTTGAATGTCTTATGCTTCATTATGGACTTAATTCTTGAACTTATTATCTTGTTTTAACATGTGGGCCCATAGTATACGTACCAAAAGCGCGCAGCCTCCAGACAAAGTTAGGGTTTGCAAGGCCCTAAACAGTTCTGGGAATCATAAACTTGACCCTCACGAATCAACGAGAGGTTAATAATCATAACTTGACTTGAACATGTATCATCCTCGATCACGGGAGGTTGGTACGCACCTTGATTGACTTGGTTTAGTCTTAGTCTTGTATATTCCAAGACTAAGAATCTTTAGTTGTGATCTTATTAGTCATGGTGCACATGTGACATAGACATGACATAACCATAAATCATGGCATAACCTGGCATATCATGACTCGACATGGCATGACTTATCATGACTTAGCATGGTATGACATAACATACTTAACATAGCAGGACTTAGCATAACTTCTCATGGCATAACATGTCATAGCATAACTTAGCACATCATAGCATGGCATCACATATCATAGCATGACTTAGTATAACATAGCATGTATACTTGAAAATAGTATTTACTATTTTCCATACTGTAGGTGAGGTTTGTACTTACCTGGTATCCTATGCTCTTGACTTATCGTCCTAATGTGGCATGACAACAGTTCCTACTCCTGTTTCCAAACAGGGTGTAAGATAAGAATTTTTCACATTCTATCTTACCATGAGTCATTATATATGATGTTGGTATATTAACCAACATCCATGAGTAACCCTAGTATATGTCCCTCCTACATTAATTTCATCACCTCATGATAACTTGTTTGGTTACTTAGAGTGACCTTGGGTTGCTATCATTTGGGTAACTAGGCCCAATTATACTTAAATAGTGTTAGGTTATATTGGATAGCCTTGGGCTCTGGGCCCAATCTAGTAACCCGGATATCCTTCCCGGTTACCATCGGTCATCATTTGGTTACCAAGTTATTAAGACAACTTGTGGTCTAAATACTTATTTTTTTTCTTGCCTTGGAAAAACTTAGTTTTTCTTTGTCCTTTTCATAAAAACACTTGTTTAACTTATGAAAAATTATAACTCTTTGAGTAGGGATTGTAAAAATCACTAAGTGTTGGAAACTGCCTTTGGAACAGTTCCCTGCTGCCAATTATCTATGTATGTGCAGGAATGTCCTTTTCCTGCACTGTTTTTAGAAAATCCTGTGCAGAATTTTCCTGTTCCTGCACAGTTTTGGAATCCAATTTTTATTTAAAAATCTGGGTCGAATATGGAAAATTTTTCTTCACAAAAGTTTTAGACCTCGAAAACCCCTACAACTTTCGTGTTTGGCTCAAGACCCAGTTCGGACTTTAACCTACTCATATTCTGAGTTGAAACTGGCTGGCCGTGCACAAATTCTGGGCAGACCAGGCTCGGGTTTTTATAAAAACGAAGGCCTTTGGAGTCTTATTTTTAAAAAATTTCCAAGTTGTCCCCTAGGAAAAACCCTACTCTACAACTTTCACGTTTTAACTTTCTTCAAATTCGGCCTCTAAGGGCCTCAAAATCGACTTTCCAGAAAACTGGCCAGTTTTACCCAAACTGGCAGTTTTCTTGTTTAAGTTCATTTTACGTTCTAATTTCGCACACCCTACCTCAACCGGCAGTAGCCGAGAGCCTACAATAATCATGCAGCATTTTCTAACATAAAACATACATTTATACATCATCCAAACATCTTGGAACATATCACAAACACTTAGTGAGCATACACCCTTAGCATGAAATTCTAGAGCATAAAATCATGCAACTAAACCTATTGCATGCAAATAAAAGAGTGAGCTTATGCTCTTACATAACCAACATGAAAATACACTTAAATTTCCAAATTTAAGCTCAAATTGAAAAGCTTAGGTTTAAGGGAGATTACCTTAGTTCACACCAAGATTGGTGCTAGGTTTTGGGTTTAAACTCTTTCCCCCTTGCTCATCACCATAACCGGCCATCCCCCTCCAATTGGGGTTCCAATATTTTCGGCCATAAACATATGAAAACAATGCACATAAGCATCTAGTTCCAAACTCAATAAGAGACTTAGGGTTAAAGGGTTTACCTTGATCAACACTAGAAGTTGGATAGGGTTTAGTCCCAAAATTTCTCTCCCTTTTTCCTTGGCTGCCACACAACCGGCCTCTCTCCAAATGGGGTTCCAAAATTTGGTCACTCAAACTTAAGCCTCCAACAAGGTTCGGCCATCACAACCAAGTCCGGCCAACCATTTTTTTTTCCTCCCTAGGGTTCGGTTTTGTGAGGGAGAGTGTGAGAAGAAAATTGGCAAGAGTTTGGCTTGTTTTTCCCAATTTTTGGGTCCAAAATCCGCCCCGCTACCTCTATTTATAGGCTTTTTGAACTTTTCAAAATTGTTAAAAAGTCCTTGAACTAGGATTTATTTATTTTCCTAAAATTGTTAATTGGTCCTTGAAGCAAAAATATTTGCTAATTAGTCCCTACATATGGTGGCCGGTCATTTGCTCCCTTGGTGCCCAAGTTTTGCTTACCTCATCATGATGACATCATGCTTACATCACCTTGATGACATCAGGCTTACATCACCTTGATGACATCATCTTGCTTACATCATCATTGCTAACTTTTCCAAAAATTGCACTTTTGCCCCTAAAGACAAAATATTTACAATTTAGTCCCTGCGGGTGATCGGCTAAGGTAGAGCTACTTGACTTCCAATTCTTGCATAATTATCCACTTGATTCCAAGAATCCATTAATATAATTATGCAATCCATTTCCTTATTAACTTTGATAATATCAATACTGTTTTGTCCTAAAACAGTATTATCATACTGAATTGTAGTCCAAAATTCATCTGCATAAAATTGGACTACGTATAAATTTTTCTTAGGACTTGAAACTATTTAGTCCTTATTGCTTCAAATAATGTGCTTGATTTTTCTAGGGTGGTCTCATAGCTTATTCTTACTTATTCGTCCGTAATGACGGTTTTCCGCAGTATAGTTTTCATACTGTTAATTATACTGCAGTACCATCTCAGTCAAACTTTAGTCAACCTAAAGTCAACCTTGGTCAACTTTGACCAACATGAAATCATGAAATTTCACTATGCCTTGTTCCTTAAAACGCCTTATACTTAGCTAAGTAATCCATTGTTGAGTCTCGTTGCTAGTTAATCGAGAACTCAAACTTATACTTGTTGTTCCATTCCAATCATGATTCAAACTTAGGTTTTCCTTGTCTCAAAGGAAATCTAGAGTCATCAAAATTTCGGGTATTACATTTGGTGGAGCCACTTGGCTTCCAATTCGTGCATAATTATCCACTTAATTCCCAAAAATCCCTAAATATAAAAATGTAGTCCATTTCCTTACTAACTTAAATAATATAAATACTGTTTTTCACTAAAAACAGTACTGTCATACTGGACTGCAGTCCAGAATTCATCTACATAAAATTGGACTGCGTAGAGGCTGTTCTTAGAACTTGAAAACTATTTAGTCCATATTGCTCTAAATATTGTGCTTGATTTTCTAGGGTGGTCTCATAGCTTATTTGTCTGAAATGACATTTTTCCTGCAGTATCATTTCTATACTGTTGATTACACTGCAATATCGTCTCAGTCAAACCTAAAGTCAATTGATCAAACTTTGACCGGAATAAAAATCATAATTCCTATTCTGTCCCTTTTCTCAAAAGGCCTCGTGCTTGACAAATCAAACTATTATTGAGTCTCATAGCTAATTAAACGAGAACTCAAACATATTCTGATATTCAACTCAGATCATGAGTTTTATATCGACATACATGGTTCAGTCTTAGATTTTCCTTGTCTCTAAAGAAATCATAGGTTCATCACAATTTCGGGTTCTTACAGAATTTGTATCTTCTCTTGCAGTGAATAAATAGTCTCTGTCTTTCTTTTTTAACGAGAGATTCCAAACCAATATATAGGTCATGTCTCAAGTGACTCGAAGGACCAAACTTTGGCATACCTGACGTGTCTAAGATATCAATCTTACAATATCAGAAAGGAGAATTGGCAAATCATGGCAAAATTGTCCTCAATCAGTCACCTTTCCCATTTTTCTAATGTGATGATTTCCTCTTTAAAAAACAATAGAAATCTATTTATTTTTGTAACAACTAGAAATGCCCTCGTCATTTTTCATTAATTCGTGCTCTAGTTTTCCGGTGGTTAAGAAAGTCAAATTGATTTCTCATCTTACTATATTCCCAAGACTATATATGGATTTACTCCTTATTTCGATTTTCAAATTATTAATCCGATCAAGATACATACAAATTGTCTTCTTAAGTAAAACTTCTTACTCTTGCTATGTCCACATGCATACATTCATATAACAGGAAGTGCCATAACTGGTTATGTTTCTATTATGGCAGACTATGAATCTAGCAACAAGAAGTGAAGTGCCACATGGCTAAATAAAAAAAAGAACGGAAGTGAAATCAAGTTCTAATGGCGGAGACTGCAGTGGGCTTGGTTGTAAATAAGTTGATCCCATTGCTGACTGAAGAAGCACACTTGTTGAGAGGTGTTCAAACCGAAGTTGAGGACATCAAATGTGATCTAGAATTCCTTCTGGCCTTCCTTAAAGATGCAGATGCAGATGCAGATGCAGGCGCAGAAAAAGACCAAAGGCCAAACAGCAGCTACGGTGTTAAAGTGTGGGTGGAGAAACTCAGACAAGAGGCATTTGAAGTAGAAGACGCTATTGATGAATACACACATCTCATGGCACAACAGCGACGTCCCCACAAGCATAGATTTATCAGCTTTCTCCGTAGAAATGCTTGCTTGATTATAAAACTAAAGTCACGTCATGATATAGCGTTTAAAATACAAGAGATCAAACGAAGGGTTCGAGATATAAATGACAAGAGCGCGGCATACGGCTTCAATTCCACACAAGCAAGATCAGCAACTACTGAAAATAAGACGTGGTACGATCCACGAACAGATTCTTGCTTTCTTCAGGAAAACGAAATTGTGGGTATTCAATCTACTAGAGACAAATTGATTGCATTGGTGGCAGATGAATCTCCTCAACGTAGTGTCATTTCACTGGTGGGGATGGGGGGGCTCGGCAAAACCACTCTTGCTCATCAGGTTTATGTTCGAGTGAAAGGACGCTTTGATTGTCATGCTTGGATTGAAGTTTCTCGATCATACAATAAGGTGGAGCTTCTGCAGAACTTACTGAGGAAATTCTACCAAGCAAGAGAGGAGCCTTTTCCTGTGGGAATCGATGTCATGGATCAAAGCACATTGACTGAGAAAATAAGAGATTACTTGCAAGGAAAAAGCTACTGTGTTGTTTTTGACGATGTTTGGAACTCAACTTTTTGGGCTGACATAAAAAATGCTCTGCCCGACCAAGATGAAAAATTGGGAAGGACAATTATCACGACACGAGATGTGAATGTTGCTAATTTTGTAGGAATCAGCACTTGTTCATATCCATGAACTGCAACCCCTCCCTCCAGACACAGCCTGGGAACTCTTTGCAACAGGGCCTTCAAATATGATTTTCAAGGTCGATCTCCACCCGACTTAGAAAAGTTGTCTTATGAGATCCTTAAAGGTGTAATGGATTACCACTCGCTATTGTTGTCATAGCCGGTCTTCTATCAACTAAAGAGAAAAATGCAAATGAGTGGGGAAAGTTTCTTACGACTCTAAGTTCAGAAATGGAGAGTAACGAACGTTTGGCAAGTATAGAAAAAATATTGTCTCTTAGCTATAACGACCTTCCTTACTACCTCAAGTCTTGTTTCTTGTATTTTGGCTGTTTTCCGGAGGATTATTCTATAAGACGTCGAAGATTGATTCGTCAATGGATTGCTGAAGGCTTTGTGAACCCAAAGAAGGATAAAACATTGGAAGTTGTTGCTGAAGATACTTGGCGGATCTAATAAATAGAAGTATGGTTCAAGTGTCAGAGTTAGACTTTGATGGAAAACCTAAAAGTTGTAAGATACATGATCTTCTTCGTGAGATTGTCTTGAAAAAGATGGAGGATTTACATTTTTCCAAAGTTTTGTCTAGAAGCGATTCAAAGTTCAGGGGATTAGCTCGACGTGTCGCAGTTCTCTATATTTCTGATGTTGATTTGGAGCGCAGCTCAAAAACATATCAGGTTCGATCTCTTTATATGTTTGTTAAAGACAAATTCCGACCAGTTTTGTAAGTACAATTTCCAAAAATTTCAAGCTCTTAAAAGTTCTTGATTTTGAAGATACGCCAAGTTTAGATCATCTTCCCGAAGATATTGGGATCTTGTTCAACTTGAGATATTTAAGCGTTCGAGGAACGCAAGTGGTATTTTTGCCAACATCAATTGGAAAGTTGGAGAATCTTGAGACTTTGGATCTAAAGCGGTCATTGGTATCTGAGCTCCCAGTTCAAATAAGTAAGCTTCATAAGTTACGGCATCTTTTGGCTTACAATATTGATCAGAAGGCGGATTTTCATATAAATAGACAGAGAGGAATAAAAGTAAGAAGGGAATTGGGCGGTTAAAAGCACTGGAGAAGCTTTACTTTCTTGAAGCTGACACCGTAGGAGCTGATGTACTTGAAGAGCTGAGTGAATTGACAGAGTTGAGGAAGTTGGGCATCAAAAAATTGAGAAACGAAGATGGAAGACTCTGTGCGGCCTCTATTCAGAAAATGGAGCACCTAGAGTTCCTTGATATCTCTTCAATAAGTAAAAAGGAGACACTTGATTGGAGTCCATGTCATCCCCCCCTAAATTTCTTCAACGTCTCCACTTAAAGGGCCATCTACAGAGGTTTCCCACAATGGATCACTGAACTTCAAAGTCTCATTAGAATACGTATTCGGTGGTCAAAATTGGAAGACGATCCACTGAAGCCCTTCAAAATCTGCCCAATCTTTTGGAACTTGGGATCCATAATGATGCATATTATGGTGAGAAGATGCACTTTGAACAAGGAGCGTTTCCAAAACTAAAGGTGCTCTACCTTTGTGATTTGAGTAAACTGAACTCTATAGTAATAGAGGAAGGAGCATTGTGTAATCTTGAAACGTTTGAGATGGGCCTTGCCCGCAACTGAGGAGGTGCCATCTGGATTCCAGCATCTAAGAAACCTTAAACTCCTTCGATTTGTTAAAATGCCACCACATTTCGTGATTTTCCAGAATTTTCAGAGTGTGCAAACCATACCACAAGTTCGATTCACTTTTTTTCTTTCTGGAGAATGGTACAGGTTGGCTTTGAAAGATATTTCCAAACTCCAATCATACATCCAAGGTTAGTCCAGAGCATCTTTCTTTGTAATTACATATTTAATGTTGCAACTAGTAGATTTTATTCTACAGCATCTTTTTGCTCCATCATTAAAATTACACAAATGCTAATTAGTTTTCTACACAACGCTATTGACGGAAAAAAAAAGAGGAGGAAAAAAAGATGAAAGATAAAAGATAAAAGGAGATGTTAGGAATCTGTTGGATTACTGATGTGGTTGAATGTGATTTATTTCGACAGAGCATAACGAAGTTGACTGGAACTCCTTGCCTTTTGAAGAAGTCTTGAGTAAGTTCCGTTATCATTGACTACTATAATTTATATTTCTCTGTTCTTTGTAATGGGATTTTAATGTAATTAATGGTATGTTTTTATGAATTTGAAAGCACAGTCCTTTTTGTATGCTGTCAATCAGTCATTCACTTTGATGTTACGTTATGTTGTGTTCTGTTCTGTTCGTAGACAAAGTCTTGCGAAGTGGGTGAAGCGCTGAAGACTCTCCGTTGTAGGATTTTGAGAAAGTCGGATCTCTGTTCCTTGCCGATGCTACGTCCTATGTTAAACATGTCTCAAAATAATAAGTTCAGTTTTGGACTTGTATCTATAAGATTGAACTTCATGTTTTGTGGTTGTGCTTGTAATTTCTTTTATTCGTGGGCTTGTCTTCTTATATTCACTCTCGAATGTATATTTGAATTTGGTCGTTTTAGTACCGATGCATTGGAACTAAATACAGCTAAGTTTATCTGAACCAATATTATGCATTGTTGTGTTTCCGATTTATTTCTACTTCTTGAAATAAATATTAGTTTTTTTTACCACTTTTGTACAATTTTTCTTTTTCTTTTTCTTTTTTTTTATAATTATATTTCTACGATATGTTTTCAATATTGCTGTAAACGACATTTTTAAGTAAACGACACAACACAAGAACAGCATAGATTGGAAAAAACACCACATAAGAAAACGACGCTAAAAACTATAAATGACAAAAAGAATCAACAGACATTAGAAAAGGTCAAAAAACGATTCTATTACGCGTAAATTAACATATTGTAACAACCCATCTATCGGTCCACATTACAGCTTAAATTAAATCTTTACTTGTAATTACTATAAATACTTAGGGGTGTTTGATGAATGAGTTGAGTTTGAGTTGAGTTGAGTTGAAATTCATAAGTTTGAAATAGTAATTTTTATTGACTTTTTCAGAAAAATACAAAAAACTTTTTTAGAAAAAGATAAAAAAAGTATAGTTTAACTTTGAGTTTAAACCGGTGTGTCAACGGGGCCTTAGACTTGTATACAAATATCTAAAAATAACTTTTTTTTTAATAATTTATCATAAAATGTTTATCACCACTTATCATATCTTTAAAAAAAAAATTCATATGACCTTATATGTTATAAACCTGTATATACTTTCAAAATATAAATAACAATTTTCAAAATAGCTTTTGTCAAATAAATTCTTTAGTGGTATCGGTAGCCCCTTCACTTGCTCATCAGCGTCATCTACATATTGTCCACCATGCACTAGGTTGCAAGGTTGCTTACCTACAGTATGAATATAACTAACGAGCTTTCGCTCACACAGTGAAAATACAGATCCTCAAATTACTTCAAAACGATGAATGGTATGTGTGGATGCATGTTTCCGATTATGGAATTAAAGACGTGTAATTATATTCAATTATGGGTGTCTTATTTTCTATTATAAACTTATATTTTTCTAATCTGGTGGGCCCCTATGTGTACGTACCGGGTGTGTGCGATCAATGGGAGGTTATGGTTTATAAGGTCCCTAACAATATCAAGATCATAAACTAGACTTGTTCCCAATTCAACTGAAATTAATTGAACCGATCCTCCCCTTGTGGAAGGTTGGTACGACACCTTAACTTTACTTGATTAGTCTTACCCTTTAATTAACTTAACTAAATGTGAGTATGCCTAAATCACAATATAAATTAAAGTCTTGGTCAAAGACTAGGTCGCTACAACTTTTGTTCCTTGATTATGAACTTCTTGTCATGATGCAATGGCATGAGATAAACTCGAAATCATGGCATAAACTAAAATCATAGCATACTTGAAAGTGTGACATGTCTATAATTATGGCACAACATAAAGTAGCATATACTCAAACATGTAAAAATAGGCAAAACATTCCTAACATGACATGTGTCTAAAACATGATTTGAAAATAATAATATTTTCATATTGTAGGTAAGGTTGTACTTACCTTACTCACAACAAATTACTTCCTTCTAGGCCACAGTCTAAAATTCCTTTCCTCGACGATCAGAGTTTTTGTCGAAGAACGGAACAAGAGCTCCTTGGGAGACTCCTTGAAGAGCTTGAAGGATTTCTTCAAACTCTTAAGAAGCTAGGAAGGTGTTTGGGAGGTAGTATGGAAGAAATTTTTTGAAGGCTAAAGATATTTTCTTAAAAACTTAAGAAAACTTAAAACTGTCTAATGATGCTTCGAGAGAGAGTTTTTTAGGGAGAGAACAGAATGAAACTTTGAGATACGAGAAAATGGGTGGATGTGATACCTATTTTATAGGCAAAGCTTAATAACACTTAGTGTATTACGCATGCTTTATCCACTGATTAGGATTTTATTAAACTTGCAAATTACAATTACAACTATTGGAATCATGAGCTTGCTCTTACACCCACCAAAGTTTAACCCAAGACATCTCCTCCTACAACGAACTTGCTTCGGTTCAACTGACGTACTACAACTCTTCAACTTGTCTTCTGGTGCTTGCCTTCAAACCTTGTTTGGTGGGCCCCGGGGCCGGAAAAGAAAAAGCAGCAGAATTAGAATTTTAATATTTATAAAACACTTAGCATACGACTCATAGATATTTGATATTATCAATATTCAATATAATTGTATATACTTATGGTCACAATATCTATTATATCATTGTCTTCAATATATTAGGAACATGCTCGCAACGATTGACTTTTTCTATCTTCAGTTGTTTCTTTGTTATTCTTCTCTTATAGATTCAAGCGGTCTGTAGAAACCATTTAATCACCTAGGATATCAGTTCTTTTCTTAGTTATAGCTTTCTTAACTAATATGGAGAAAGTCTAAGGGTTCATTTGGGGGAGTATTGGAAACAACATTTTCAAAACTTTTTTTTTATCTAATTTTTTTTAAATTACATAGAATTTCAAAAGTACTAAAATAATATCTATATTGATAATTTTTTCTACACATATTTTAAAATTTTATATTTTTTCACTTCAATTAACAGTTTGTCAAAAGTCTGTCTCCGAGACTCCCCCAAATGGCCCTTAAACAGCTCTTTGGAGGCTAGAAGAATGTTTGAATCTCTTGTAACCTTAGTAGACACATTCAAGGATTTATTTATAACACCAGGATTCCATGGTGGTAGGAGGAAAATAAATTCCCCAACGTGCCCTTTCGATCTGCACCCACTCCCTCTTGTCCTAGGAGTGGGTATGTGTGCCCCTAAAGACTAGGGAGCGCCAAGTGCCGTTCTTAATCCAAAAACTTTTCTAATACAAAGAGTACGACCCACAGATAACGATTTCAACTCCCACATCCCCTATATGCATTGTCTGTATGTATATATAAAGAGAATTTATAATGGGATAAAGCTACTTTACTTTATTGATGGTGTTATAAAAAAATTTAACCATTAGATAACTATTTAATGATTGAGATTAAAAAGATATATCCAATGATACAAAAAAAAAAATTTTACACTAATAATTATTATCAACATTTCAAAAAAAAAAAAAAAAAAAAAAAAAAAAAAAAAAAGGTAAAAGTCGGGCAACTCGCTGCCACATGCCCTCCTGTGCTCGTCACTGGTGAAGAAGGAGCACCTTCACCCTCAGCTTCCTCTGCCTCGCAAGCCCTAGTCGGGAAGCAAGCCACCAGTTTAATGACTCGAACTCCCGCCCCCCAACCCCCCCCCGGCAACACGATGCTGATCTGGCTCGTGGGGGCTCGCAATGGTTTGCCGTCGTCACGGGGAGCATTGCTGGGTCACCGTCAGGGGGGAGGGCGCTGGGAAGAGAATGTTTTATTTATTTATTTATTTTTAAAGTATAATCACACATGAAAAGAAACATTCTAACTTTGTGCACTTTTTATAATCCAACCATTCTTATCCGTTAGATCTTATCCCATTGATAGAGTAAAAATTTTTATATCATTGTAAAACTCTCCTATATATAAACATAAAAAAGAAAGCTAACCTTTCTTTATCTTTGATCGTGGAAGATATCTAGATCTCATCTCTCTCTCTCTCTTTCAATGGTCGACCTGATCTGCTACAAAAGAATTTTTTTTCTTGGTCCTGGAAGAATCCGGACCATAAGTTTTATTTTTAATTTTATATTTTTGTTTTATAAAATTTGTTACGTCGTCACCTACCCTCTTTATCTCGTCCCCTCCATTGGATCAAGAGGTGGATTGATCTTATCCCTCCATTTGGTGATATTTCCCCAAACAAATTTTGTTTTAATCTACTGTTAGTTTTGTGATAAATAATAATATTATAATTTGAGCTTCGACGGGTAAAATTTTACACTACTGCTAATTTAGTCGTTCAAAAAGTTAGGATGATTGAATTTTTAAACTAACTGTTAATTCCATCTTGGAGTTCTAATCAAATCCACTCGGTGTAATTAGCTCACTTTACAGTATGATAATTTGTTAGGATGATTTTTTCTTTACATAGTCACCACGTATGCCAAATCCAGCATTTAATTAAAATGATAATTGAAAGAAAGATTTTAATACTTTTGGAGTCAAAATGTTATTATCTGAACTTAATTTTGAATTGGTAAAAAGTGGAGTTGGAAAAAAAATATGTTACCGTTTTCCTAACAAATTAATCGTACTGGTAAAGTGAGCTAATTACACAAGTGTATTTGATTAGAAACTCAGTAATGGAATTAACAGTTAGTTTTAAAAATTCAATCATCTAACTTTTTGAACGACTAAATTAGCAGTAGTGTAAAATTCACCCATCGAAGCTCAAATTAGAATATTATTATTTATCACAAACTAACAGTAGATTAAAACAAAATTTGTTTGGGGAAATATCACCAAATGGAGGGATAAGAACAATCCACTCTTGATCCAATGTGGGGACGAGATAAAAGAGGGTAGGTGACGACGTAACAAATTTTATAAAACAAAAATATAAAATTAAAAATAAAACTTATGGTCCGGATTCTTCCAGGACCAAGAAAAAAAAAATCTTTTATAGCAGATCAGGTCGACCATTGAGAGAGAGAGAGAGAGAGAGAGAGATGAGATCTGGATATACTTCCACGATCAAAGATAAAGAAAGGTTAGCTTTCTTTTTATGTTTATATATAAGAGAGTTCTACAATGATATAAAAATTGTTGACTCAAAACTTCTCTCGTCTTCCATTCCTACGCGGAATTAATCCGGACTTCAACCCTCTTCAAATCCGATTATTATATGAGTTTTCTTGTGTTTTTATATTCTACATTTTTATGCTTCTTGTTATCTAATGACTTTTTTTTTTTTTTTTAATCTTTTACGTTTTAAAAAAAAATTCCTTTGGAGCCCTGCGATATGTGGAGTACCTGTAGCTAATTACAAGCACATTAAATATTGTCCACTTGGCTAATTAATATAATGCACCTGTCCACTAAAAAAATAAAATAAAATAAAAAATTATAATCTACACCATGTGAGACAGGCCGTGTACATCATGTGAGAAGTCTATTCAGCCCTTCAATTATTCACACTTATTATTACGGGGAGAAAATTACCAGATAAATATAGAACCCAAATTACACTATCATCCGTGAGATTGAAGCTTTTAACCAAGCTTTGTTGGCGAAGCAATGCTGATCGTGAGATATGTTGATGACTGATTGAGGACAATTTTTCAATTTGATTACCAATTCCCCTTTCCTTTCTGATCTTGAACGATTCATATCGTAGATGCCTCAAGTAAACCGAAGTTTTATGCTTCGCCTATCTAAAGATTCTGAATCTCTCCCAAAGGCCGATATTATTTATTTACTGCAAAGTTTTATTACCTGGTCTATTGTTTATTTATCTTTTTGTCATTTGTAGGTTTTAGTGTCGTTTTGCTTAATTTTTGTTACCTTATTTTATTTTATTATCACGATGTGTTTGTTTCATATTCAGTTTTTTTTTTTTTTTTTTTTTCCTTGACACTTCTTTCTTGTTGTTTTCTCAATTGTTGTCCCTCCCACTTTTTTATGTTCTTGTTACTGGCGTTTACATATTAGTGTCGTTTTCCAATTTGTTGTCGTTTATTCACTTTTATGTCGTTTTTCAGGCTATAGTCAGTCTTTGACTTCTTGTCATTTTCACACTGTTGTAGTTCTTTCAAGGGTTACCCTTGTGTAACGCGTTGTTAACCTGTTTTTCCTCCCTCTCTCTTTCTTTATAACGCGTTGTATGATATTAGTCAATGGAGAAGACTTTTTCAAAAGTCCATTTTCTATGGGCCCGTTTGGTGTTTGAGTTTGAGTTAAGATTTGTAAGTTTAAATAATGATTTTGGGTGACTTTTTTAGAAAAGACAAAATTTTTGGGGAAAAAGACAAAAATTGAGTTGATGGTGGTGAGTTTAAACTCACCACCCAAACAGGCCCTATATATAGCCAAGGCCGGCTGTGCATAACATATGTATAGTGGGGTTAAGAAGTTAGACAAATTTGACCCCTACGATTTTGTCTCACATCCCAATTAATCTCATTGTTGAGATGATAATTGTTATCCGTGAACCATTTATTCAAGGAGCCCATCTTAAATGGGACATCAAATATCCGTTCTAAAAATATTTGGGTTATAAATAGGTTAAAAAATTTTAATCTGTCACGGGTTAAGGAGCAGAGATAGGTTAAGATTCTATGATTTATTCCTCGTTTATATCTATCATGTTTAATCATATATTTAGATTAGATATGTTATACATAATGTTTTTATAATTTTAACTATAAACATAATGTTACGTATATATGATAACTGAAAGCCAGCCCCAGCATGTATTTACAAACAGAGGGTTATAATTTAAGGTATTTGACTTTTTTTCTACTACTTCTTGAGCAAACTCTCATAAAAAAGCACATATACATAAAGTGTGAAACACCATCTGCAGATTCTGACTTTGATTCCAATTAACTCTTAATCACTTCATTGAGCAAAGTAACTGTGGATTTCGCAAAATAAGAGTGGAAAATTAAGGCAGGAACAAATGGAACAAGAGAAGACTTCGTTTTCGTCACGGAGATTAAAAACCAAGCTGTTATGTTGAGTTATGAACGACGAAGTAATTTTATATTACTCTTGATTGAATACTTATTGTGTTTGATAATGATCTTAATTAAAGTTGGTTGAACTATTGCAAAATGGTCTAAATATAAATGCAACATTAGTTGAGATTATGTAATAATATTTGCAATGATTAAGCTAGAATTTAGCCTTCTCACATGGTTTCTCAACGTTAAAAATATATTTGTTATGTTTTGGTTCGCGACATGAGGTAATTGTGGGCCCTAACCTTTGACTCACGTCCCAAGTTTGCTTTTGGAATGTAGTGTATTTTTTCTTTAAAAAAGACTTTTTTTGGGTTGGGCTGTTCGTCAATTAAGCAGTGGTCTATTTTTTTTTCTTACAGAAAATTAGATTGAATGTCCTAATTTTAATGAATTTTGATTCATAAGTTATTGATAATTCACTATGCTCCTATTTAAGTATACTAGTCTAAAGATATTTGAGAAATTTTTCTTTAAAAGGGAAAAATTAAAATAATAAGTAAAAAAAAAATAGACCCACAAAACAAAAACAAAATATATATATATATATATATATATATATATATATATAAAGGATCTTAAAATAAAAAGAGAGACTCATGAAAAAAAATGATAAAGAACTGAAATGAATAAAAGTTGACTAATACAAAAAAAAAAAAAAAAAAAAGGACTAAATTGTAAAAAAAAAATAGGCAAAAAAAAAAATTGAAGGACCAAAAACTAAATACAAAATTTTTCGTACAAAAGATGCTCAACAGCGTCAATTATCGACACTTCTGCATATAGTTATAGATTTATTCATGGCGGAGTATATATCTGCCGACAAACAAAGAAAAACAATGGCAATAGACCTGATGATCAAGAGTTGATTTTTTAACTAAGTTGTATGAAGCATCAATTGAAGGATCTTTGCTTACCTTCAACTCATTGATTCAAAAAGATCCTTTAATCCTGAGAAAGATTCACTAACCCCCTTCAATGAAACTCCTCTACACATAACAGCTTTACTTGGCCACCATGATTTCACTAGACAACTTCTTTTTCACAAGCCGAAACTTCATCCGAGTTGGATTCCCGCCAACGCTCACCTCTTCACCTGGCTTCACCGAGGGCCACACGGAGGTAGTCCGAGTACTGTTGCAAGAAAACGGTGACGTAAACATGTGCTTAGCCAAAGATCAAGACGGGAAGATTCTCTCCATTACGCTGCCATGAGAGGTCGAATCGACGTGATTAAGCTGTTGATCGGCGTGAGAAAGGAGTCGGTTTTGGAAGTGATGCCTGATGGACAAACAGTGCTGCACTTGTGTGTTAGATACAACCACTTGGAGGCTCTCAAATTGTTGGTCGAATCGGAAGTTGCATACGAGAACTGCCGGTTCCTCAACTCCAAAGGGAGTGCTGATGGAATACTCTTTTGCATTTAGCTGTGATGCTAAAGCAAGTTGAGGTAAGTATTAGCGAAACTTATTATTTCATCTTAGGGAAAATTCTTATTTTGAATATAACTATCTTCATTTGGAAATTGGAATTTATTTTTATTTATCTTAATTTATAAAATTTCTCTATCATAGGTGATGTGTTAGCATTAGACAACTTATATCTGATTTAATAGATTGTAAGTTGCATCTATATGAAGTTCATGTACATAGGCACATACACATTAAATAGGTACATATACATTAAATATCTTTGTGTTTTTCTCCGTTTTACTTTAATTTTTTCTTATTTAATTTTTAGATTAAGTTTCTTTATATCCAATCAAGGTCTATCTAATTGCATCTAATATATATATATATATATATATATATTTCTAGAATTTGTTAGAAATGTTTAAAAAAATCTTAAGGGAAGAAAACTATTGTTATTTCCATTTTTTTGGTAAAGAAATTCTAAGGGCCCGTAAGGGAGATTTGGAGACGGAATTTTGCCATTGGGACTTTTGGAGTTAAGATGAGTTTTAGACATATGGATTTGGGATAAAACTTTTGGAAAAAAAAAAAAAAAAAAAAGTCGTTTTGGAGTTTTACATTTGTTGAAGAATAAATTGGAAAAACAAATGTTTTGAGATGCATGTTTTGTTGATTTTCATATAAAAAAATTGTGAAATAGTAAATTTTTACAGAAAAACTTTGGAAACCCAAAAGTCCCCAAACATCCATTTGGTGGTACACCGTTTGGAAAAGAGTCCTCAAACTAGTCCTAAAAATACTTTTAAGCATCAGTGATGTTGAACTTAACAACTAATAAAAGGTGTATCCCACCTCTATTAGTGTATGATGTCAACTCCACTAAAGTTGGCTAGCATTGATGGAATCACAAATTATAAGAGAAAACTTAAAGCTTCACCTAACTATGCAGACTGTGAAATACTTGCTATCAATACCTGGAGTAAAAAACAGGAACAGAAAATATAGTGAACCATAGAGGTCTCAAAGCCTTCGAGCTCCTAGAGCACTTTCCAGGAACCGACTTAATCAGTGACATAATCCGACATACGTTTAAGGATCTCGGTTTCGAAAATTCGACTTCAGCAGCAATAACCCGAGATCATAATGACGTTGCTCACAAGAAATCAACAACCAAATCATCAAAAGGCAAAGCCAGAAACTGGTTGGGGTTACTGAAATACAAGGAGATTGGACGGAAGACAAGCAAGGCTCCATCATGATTGTGTCTACTGTGATCGCAACCATGACATACCAAACCGCCATCAACCCACCAGGCGGAATCTGGCAGGAAACCGTAGACGACGGAAAGAGCGACATTTATAATTGCAGCAAAGAAGATAAGTGCTTAGCTGGAACCTCAATTCTAGCGCGTTACGATACGGGTGTTTCGTACACCACTTTCCTCCTCGTTTGCAACAGCATTTCTTTCTTCGCATCGCTGAGCGTCATTCTTCTGCTGATCAGTGGTGTCCATACGAAGAACAAGTTCTTTATGTTCCTCCTAACTCTCACAATGTGCGTGGTGGTGACGGCACTTGCATTTACCTACGGGCAAGGTATGAGCATGGTGACACCCAAAAACTCCTACCATCTGGTGAACATGTTTTATTATATATCGGATTACGTGTGGATGTTGTTGCTTGCTTTCATCATTTTGTTCCATGTCGTACGATTTTCCTATTGGATTGCGAAGAAGCTATGGCGCAAGTATAAAGCAACGAAGGGGGGAGGGATGGGTCCCCCCCCTAACTTTTTATATTAATTTTATTTCCATTATTATTGTCATTATTATTATTATTATTAGTATTATTGGTTGTCCAGTGTTATATTATTTTTACGGCCATTTCCGGTGAGTAAAATTTTGCTACCTATGTAGGATGTAAAATGTTGCTAAATAATTTCGCTCTTCTTAAGATTAGATAAGCCCTTTAAATTCAAACTACTGTTTAAAGTAAAGTTTGTTAGTGTGGTGTACAAGTTTAGCAAGTAGCTAAAGATCGGAGTGGATCATGTACTATTATTTTATTTTTATTTTTTGTTTCACTTACTCAAGCTGTTCTTTCCATGTACTAGGTATTTATTGAGTCATCTCTTTAATTCCTTTGCATAAGGAGATTATATTTTATTTTCTGGAAGTTGCTTTTGTTGTTGTTGTTATTATTATTATTATTATTATATCCGAACTTCCAAAGATTGAAGATCCATCGTTTCCAAGTTGGGCAATTGGAAATTATGAAATTCAGTTTTATCTTTTGAATTGAAGTGAACCTACAGTTTTCATTTTTCAGGAACAAAAAATCTCCCAGTTCAAACCAAATTCATTCGAAAAGTTGAATAACACCTTGTTGATGGGTAGCTTGTTGGGATCTATATGTGCCCTAAGAATAGAAAATCAATTATAGGAATTTTCTGTAAATATGACATTTGATATTAATAAAAAGAGGTTATTCATGTTTAATAAGGTGTGTCCTATTTACTTTCATTTGGTGATTGTATGATTATTTTGAGCAAACATAAAATACTCCTAGGCTGTTGGTAATATATTGGATTACCATATGTATACGGGGTATACATAGAAGACGTGGTAATTTGATAACAGTCTAAATAAGTGGGTCCGCAATCGATGGGATAAGATTTTAGGATCTTATTCATGATTAGATTGTAAAGGTTGTCTACTTCCTTGGAGGGATTGTTTTGTCTTGACCATCGAATAGGTTCTGAGTATAAACTTTAATGTATACCAGTATTGAGGTATGACATTGGACTGGACCTAAGGTATTAATTGATTTGGTTTAATAATTATGTTTATAAGAATCGATGATGCTTTGATTATCATCATGCATTAATGTTAATCTTGAAATGAATACTTGAGTTCACATTGCTAAATTATGTCTTAGTCTAATACTTTTGCTCATCTACGTTCGATTTTTACTTTTGCCGGTTCGCTTGCATACCGATTTTTTTGTTCGTTTTGTCTTGTGTTATGAAGTTTTCCCCTACATCTTGTTAGAACTTTTGTTAATTTTCTCTCTCGTAATGGAGGCTTATTGCGTGATAGTTTGTTAACGGATGTCAAACTAATTAGGATATGTTAAGTAATGTCAGTTGATCGATCTCTTCAGTATATTAAATAAAAAAAATAAAAACCACTATTGCTCTGTCTTATTTAGCCTCTTTTACAAGTGCAACCCTCTAAATTGTCTCCTTGTAGCATAAGTTTGTCATGGAAACAAAGTAGAATAATGCACTACATCATATTGGTGCCCCTCTCTTTCTCCTTCACTGAGTGTGTTTGGTAAGAGAGAAAAATGGAGGGAAAGAGAGAAATAAGAGGGATCAGTTAAAGGATTTGAAATTCATGATTGTTTAATAAAATAGAGAGGAAAATAAAAAAAAGGAAGGAAAGGTTTAGAAGAGGGACTCAAAATCCTTCAAAACGTCCTATCTTTTATCTTTCCTAAATTGGAGAGGTTGTTAGAGGGATTGCATACCATGCAAACATCATTAAGAGAAATTACCTTTCTTTCCTGTGTCACTCACTCATTACTATTGTCTCTCCTTCCTACCAAACATAACTTAAGTATAACAACTCATGATTCCCTTTGGTATGATATTGTTTGATTTGGGCCTAGTACCATGGGGTTTTGCTCTTGGACTTAACCTCAAAAAGCCTCATATCATTAGGAGGTGAACTCTTGACTCATGAACCATCATATATATCCATTCCCAAGTGATGTGGGACTGATGACTATTACAATCATCATTCCTTTTGGGATCCAATGTCCTCGTTGACCACACTTCCGATTGGGTATAGGCTCTAATACCATTTGTAACAACTTATGTCTTCCTTTAATATGATATTGTCAGCTTTGAGTCTCGTATCTGTATGGTTTTTCTCTTGAGCTTAACCCAAAAAGACCTTATATCATTAAGAGGTGGTTTCTTGACTTATAAATCATCATATATATTCATTCACAAACGATGTGAGACTGCACAGCTTAACATTCTCCTTATAGGGACTAATGACTGTCATAGGATGAGTAATGATTGTCATAGACAATGTGAAGAATGAAGAAATTATAGAAATATTTTTGTTATTTCTTGGTAAGAGAGAGGGAGAGTGAAAGAATTGATGCCAATCATTTAGCTAATTATTATGTTGTCCGTGTATAAAAAGGGATAGGTTGGAAAATGACCTTTTCTTAAACATATTTTAATAAATGTCTCAAATTTATTAAATTCGGATATAATAATTTCCTTAAAAATGACCGATTATGACCACTTAGTGGATTGTTAATCATTGATTGATCGCTATAAATTTTCGTTTTTACCGATCAATCAATCATTGCTACAGACTCTGATCAATCAACCTTTTAATGACTACCTATTATTTTTCTATGAAAAAAGAAAACTAAAAATTTCAATCATTTTTTAATTAGTGTCCAAAATTTGTTATCTGACCTAGTTTCTCTTTACAAAATTTGTACATAAATTTTTAGAGTAAAATTGATCGTTTTAAATTAAACGTGATGAGAGCTTGCCATTGTTTTATATTGATAGAAGAATGTAATTTGTGGGTCTGGAGGGAGACTATCTCCCTTCACCTCTCCTCCCTCCCTCCCTCCTCTCTTCCATCTAGTCCAAATAATGGATTGATACTCTTCCTTCTCCTCCTCTCTCTCCCCCTCCTTTCCCTCTAACTAAATACACTCCAACAAGTTAGAAGATTTTTATTCTTTTCATCTTTTAATTTCTAAGTCCACTAGTCCACAGTACTAACTTTAATGAAGAATGCAGAGCAACATGTGATACGCCAAACCAAGTCCAACAAAAATTCAGGTAGTTTTCAAAGATCATGTAGTTCAATAAATTAGTTAATTGTTTCATTTTCCACTCATTTAAATATCATACACTTGTTAGGTGGCTTATACACCTTCCCTTCCAAAGTCACAAATGTTGGTGGTAGACTATTTATGATCACCAACATAATAATAATAATATTATTATTATTTTATTATTTTATTATTTTTGTAATGCATTTCCCCACACGCTCACTCTCTTTCTAGTGACAAAGAGTTCAAATTACACACGCAACCATGTCAAGATAAAATAATACATATATTTATATATAGAGATATATATATATTAGTAAAGGTTTAAAGAGTGCCACTTGCTATGGTGACCATGATCCGCACCCTTCAATCTTTCAACATGATGCAAGTTGATAGAGGTAGCCCATGACCCAAAAATTGTTTTTATTTATATCCATAGTTTTCAATGGAATGTCTCTTTCAGTTCCTATCCTTTGATGCTGAGCCCCCACACTTTTTTTTTTTTTTTTAATAATTTAATCAACAGTACTAGGAGATGTACAAAAATATTACTAAAAAAATTTTGGGACCCCTTGTTGATTTATTTTCATACCGGGTATTATGAGTTCAATGACAAATTATGGTTCAATAGCTTCCAATAAAAAAATACAACAAATTTGCCATCAAGGAAAATACAACAAATTTCGTTCATTAAGCGAATTAGTAGTAGTTTTTCTAATGCAAAAGAAACATAGAGCAGTAGAGCAAATAATAAGTCAGCGCGTTGATCAATACATAAATAATGAGACAACAATATGGCCACCCTCGATAAGAGGGGAAATTCAATTAAGCGATCAGTTTAGATAGATAGATAGCAACAATCCACTTTGGTTGTGTTCGAGGAATTAAGTATATAGCTTACTACAAAAAAATTATATATGCCCGCCGATTTTTTTTTTTTTTTTTCTATTTTCCTCAGGGGGAGAGAAATAAAGACAAACAAATTGAGAGCCGTTTTAGAATCTTCAACTAAAGAGCGTCCTTGATGTTTTTGTGACGCCAAATAATGCACGGCCAACTCTATAAAATCTCAAAGTTTTTTAGTGGCCCCTAATGTGAAGTTCAATGCCAAACGATAATGAGTCTGCCTCACCAAATTTCAACCAAAAAAATAAATATAAATCAATTCTAAATCTAATAAATCAATCTCATTGAGTATAGTATAAGCAATACCAAGGCAATGAGTCTTTATAGTGACCGCCCAAGTGTGTGGCTAGGATGACTTGACCTATAAGCCTCCGCAAGAGGCGTCATGGTGTCACAACATGTAAAAAGATTACTTGCAATGTTGGGATTCTTGGACTTGTGTAACCTCCTCTTTAAGTATGTCCCACTCAGGACATACCTCTTGTCCAATTATATTTTCCTCCAATCAAAGAATTTTTTCTTGCTCTTTTCTTCCACTAATCCAAGCGAAGGGAAAAAAACCCACCACTTTTTCCTTCCAAATCTTTATGCCTTGCATAGTTCTCCCTAATTAATCAAGTCATTTTTTATTTTCTATTTTTATGACAAATCATGAGCCTCTATCCTCAGATTTCAAATCTGTTGTCTTTTATATATAAATATATATATTATTATTATTGTCTTCTTAAGTAAATTTTGATATTTTTAATTTAAAAATACTAAGCAATTTAAATGACATATAAAATAAAAAATGAAGAGACAATAAAACAAGAAAATATAGAGACAAACACTAAGATAGGGAAAAGGATCCAACTCACTTTTTTTGGATTTTTTAGCTTTCCATGTAGTATATGATTATCAATAATATATAGTTTGAAACGTTATACCTCATTCAAATCACATGAAACGAAATGTAATTTTTTTTTTTTTTACTAAATAAAAATTTATTAAAAAGTCACACAAGAACTAGAAATATAACTGAGTGACTAAGCTCAAAAAAGCAACAACCGAAAAAACAATACCAGAAATTCAGTGAACGGTTAGAAAACCATCTAGTGGTACTAAAACCACCATAACCAATAAAACACCACATAAGTAATCAGCCATTCAAAAAATACCAAAGCACCTCCCTATCCCCCAACGGAGCCAAGCTCCTAACAAAATGTAAAATTGATTATAATTTCTGAATTCTAATACGGTACGACGGCTTAAAATCAAATCCCACTGCTAAAAATTTCATATTCTATTTGAAAAGGACAAATTATGATACTATGATGTCATCAGCTTGGTGCTTACACACGCACTATGATTTTTTATTATTTTTAATCATGCATTATGGTCTTTGGCTCTGCTGAAATTATGGTATTGGTAGTTCAAAAATCTTTTTCAGTTTTCAATTCTTTTTTTTTTTTTTGGACTTAATCTTAATTTAAAAAGCGTTTTATACAATCTCATTGCTGCTCATAATTAACCTAACAGTCGTATTTACCCTCTCAGCAAAAAAAAAAATCAAAATAAAAAAAAAAAAAAAAAAAAATTCTTATATTTGTTTTGGATTTTTCTTTCTTTTTTTCTTAAATTTTTTCACTGAGAGTATTTGTTGGAATTGACCCTTTTTGGAATTATTTTCATTTCCTTTTCTATTTTCCTTTTCCTAGTCAAGTAGATCACATGACATCCCAGAAGATGGCTCTCTTCATGCATTTAACCTAGTCGAACAAGTGGGTCATTCGCATTAAAAAGGACAAATACGAAAAGCTATTCAACAATCATACACACAAAATAAATAAATAACAAATAAATAAACAATAAATAACAAAAATAAAGAACTAATAAATCAGAAGAATAGATTCTTTGCTTCAAAGCAAGCAGAAAACTAATAGAAAGAAAAAATAATAATAAAAATACTGTAAATTCTTTCCTTTCCAAGCATGTCAATGGACGTACTCAAGCCCCATAAACAATTTAATTCAAATCACCCAATAAATAAATCCCCCACATCCTTAAAGAGTGAGTCTCTTGAGTGAAGTGTAAGCCAACAAACAAAACAACCACCCTTGTTCTTTTGCCCAAGGAAAAACCTTACCCTTCAATGGCGTAAAAGCAACACCAATCGCCTTTTGCGTGCCCGAAACCGGCCAAAAAACAGCAATCCAAGAGAGAATTGAGCAAAAGATTATGCCCCACACAAGAATTTTGTAACTTTTTTAG